>CM060658.1:431675-549175 GCA_030686955.1 Odontamblyopus rebecca | reverse complement strand
GATCTGACGCATGAGGAGCAGCGGCTTCAGAGTCGCACGAGACAAAAACTCGGGTCTCGCCTCCTGAACTCGGGGAGAAGAAATCACAGCCAAAATTGGGTAAATTCTCCTGTAGTGCGGCGGCTTTTTGTGTATGTGCACAGAAATTATTATTGGACAAATCACAAGTAAATACTAAGTTATTACTTTGAAACTTTTTTACTCAAGTAGAAGTTGGGGAGTCGTGGTCCAAGAAATTACTCAAAATCTCTTAATTAACCAAAAGTAGCGTGTTGAAAACTAGTCTTTCAGAAAAGTACAGTTCAATAAAGAACATGGACATGGTCACTGAAAAAGTACTGTGTTTTTGCTCAGAGCTTTCGTCAGCCCGACTGTCCGTGCAGATAATAGTTCTGAGCAGATGTAATGTGAGAACAGGAGGATTCTGCTTCCAAAGCAGTCAGCAATTCTACTGTTAGAAAATAAGATCTATATATGTATTAGTGATTTTCATCCTGAAGATTTGAAGTGTGACACAGAGCTAAAGAAATAATAAAGGCTCCTACAGAAGGACTGATGCTATGGTGAGTGACTATAGGCTTATCCAACACTGCAGATCCAGTTCTAGTTTCCCCCAGAGCAAAGAAAATGTAAATAGTAAAAAAATCAATACAGTAATGATTGTGTCCTATGTAACACTTAGATTTAACACTGTGAGGAGTCGATGTTTAACAGCAACAGGACCTGGGTGCAGTTCATTTACAACAGCGCCATCTGTTGGTCAAGAGGCCAAACGCAGAGGAAGTTCTGTCCCTGAGCTGCTTTGAGTGTTGAGATTTGAGGAGACGTGAACCTGTCGGCCACGGAGCTGCTGAGCCCAAACTGAGAGAAACAGCACGAAAAACACTACAGGAGGCCCGACACTGGCACAACAGCACGAAAAAACACTACAGGAGGCCCGACACTGGCACAACAGCACGAAAAAATACTACAGGAGGCCCGACACTGGCACAACAGCACGAAAAAATACTACAGGAGGCCCGACACTGGCACAAGTGGTACACAAGAAAATGATGTGCAGAAAGGTGAAGAAAGAACCGGTCTCAGTTTTTGGAGATTAAAGTCTTTAAATGTGCTGAACTGTATTATTATTTTATGATATTATAATGTGTGAGCGACTGTGTCCGAGTCATTTTGTTTCTGAATTAATGGAGCTTGTCTAAGTCTGTCAGTGTGATCTGAGGGCACAAATCAGTGTAGAAATGGTGACGCTGCAGCGAATATAATCATTCATATGTGAACAGTGACGTCTCAGGGGACGTGGGGGGGGGGGGGGGCTGGAAGGACAAACGGGGGGAGGAAACAGGCCGATGTGAATCTTTCCTCGTTAGTCACTTTTGAGCTTTACAAACCGACAAACCGCACTTACGCTGGTTTTTATTTGCTTCTTCTTATGTTTAGTTGTAACAGGATTGTTAATACCGACATACAAACCAACAGATCTACAGAACTGGGTGAAGACCACACGATAATATGTGATCAGTATTTTTATTTGTGTTGATGGACGTTGTGTTTAGGATTAACCTTCAGAATAATGCAAACAGATTTAGGGAAAGTTTAGTTATGATTTGGACTTGTTTTAATCCATTTTTAGCCTAAGCTGTCTTGAAGCAGAGGTTATCAGGTTTAAAAGAGTCACACCAGGAACACTGAAATAACCCTGAGCCTGATGCTGTTTGGAGTCCACGGTTCTGATTCTGTTTGTCGTCAAAGGTTTATTCTAGTTAAAGTTGCACTATGTAAAGTTTCCGCTGCCTGCTTTCCTTGTGGACATATCATTGTTTTGCCTGAAATGTTCCACAGTACAGTATTAAACGTATGGATTATGCATAATGAGTTACAGATATGTGTTTCTGTTGGGGGATGTCAGATGTCTCCTGCTGTGTGTGTCGAACATTCAGGCAAAAGAAAAACATCTTCATGGAGACAGGCTGAGAGACGGCCAGCAGAAAAGTTACACAGTGCCCCTTTAAGATCTGAAAACATGTCTATGCGAGTTAACTGATTCTCAACCCTGACAAACTTCACATCACAGAAATGTTCAACGTTTAACTGACGGCTCAATGTTATGCATGATTTGGGCTTTGAAAACACTTTATTCTGTTCATAGTTCCTCATGTCCTGCTGAGCCAGAGTGTTGGAGACGTGTGGAGACACTTGTTTAAATCTTCCTCCAGTCCTTGTATTTGCAGAGGTGCTGGTGCTGGGCTAGTGCAGGTCAATGGCCACAGTCGTCCTGCCACTAAAAACAGTCTGACCCACTCCACAGACCCGAGGAAACTATTAGAGCTCCAGACTGTCCCTGTGAACGTCTGTGTCACAGAATAATGTTTGAAATAAAACTAACGCTGCATCACATGAATCTTCACATGTTGAGGTTCTATTTTCTCATATATCAGTCGCTGCTGTCGAGCTTCTGTCAGGAAGAACAACTCACTGCTGCTCAGACACAAATCCTTCAGATGCAGCGGTCGGTTTGACTCTAAAATGATTCTCTGGACACAGACGTTCACAGGGACAGTCTGGAGCTCTAATAGTTTCCTCGGGTCTGTGGAGTGGGTCAGACTGTTTTTAGTGGCAGGACGACTGTGGCCATTGACCTGCACTAGCCCAGCACCAGCACCTCTGCAAATACAAGGACTGGGAAATGAGGCCCTAAACTTCAGAACCAGGTGTTTATGTGATTTATGTGAATGATCCTGTTCTGTTCTGATGTTTTACACACGTCCTGATCTGTCACCGCCTCCTTCACCCAAGAAAACACCTGCTCCGTTACCATGGAAACAGGAGAGAGGAGCTTTACCCTGCACGGCAACACACACACACACCACACACACCACACACACACACACACACACACACACACACACACGCACACATATACACATACACACACACACACACACACACACACAGACTTAATCCACAGAATGAAGATGTAAAAGTGCTTAGAACAGTTATTTCTTCATGTCGTCTGCACTGAAACGGAGCAAAGGATCATGGTCTATGTAGTTCCCTCTGTTTTTTTTAGCTATTTGTGCATCAGAACTGTTCATTTAAGCAAAGAGACTTGGGATTCAATATATTGTGACGGTCACGATATTATTGTGAGACCTTTGACGATACGATATCACCAGATTTCGGTTATTGTTACACTATTGTGTTATTCTTATTCAAAATTTGGACTTTAACTCTCAATGACATAAGAAAAACTGGCAGAGAAATCAGTTTGTTTAAAAGTGCACAGCGTTAACATATTTAGTTGAATTCTCTAGTTTCATTCGTTTGCCTTCGTCTCTTATACGGACAGAGTTCTTTTAGATGTGGACAGATGCTCTGCTTGACTTCATGTTCTGGGTTTAACCAAAACATTTCTCTGTGTTTAATATCAGGTCCAAACCACATCAGGGACAGAACAGACCAAAGGGAATAATAACCAGGACTTGGGACGCTCAAACCGCCACAGACACAAATAGAAACTTAAAATGACAGCGTTCAGTGGCAGAGACCTTTATTAAGTGCTCCCGCGGCTAATGCAGACGGGGCTGTTCTCCACCGTCTGAGACAGAATTTACACAAATGAAAAACAATCGTACCACAAAACCACATTAAATTACATTTTAACCCTGTGAGGAGTTTGTGACCTAAATTTACTGAGACTCCCCTTTGGACCTGATGAACATTAGAGAAGGATGTGACCTCTAAAGAACTGACTGTAAAAACATGTGCATGAGGGAAAACTACTTCAGATTTTTAATGCTTTAGGGGAATGTTTTAATCACCATAACAATTACCGTATTTTTCTGACTTTTTTTCAGGCTTTGGGTCGTTCCTGTGACTGATATTTTACATTTTTCACACTGAGCCCATAAACCAAATATATGAATCCTAAATATGAATCAAAAATGAAAAAACAAATCGTTATCTGTTTTTTCATTTTGGTTTTTGAGACAAATAATAAAGAAAAGAGTTTTTTTGTTTTCTTATTTTTGGTTCTATATTGAAAAACAAATGAATGAATCACACGGTTTGTTCTCTATTCGGTTGGTGTTATTACTATTATAACTATTATAACTATTATAACTGTTATAACTATTATACCTATTATAACTGTTATATACTATTGTAACTAGTATATACTATTATAACTATTATAACTATTATAACTATTATATACTTTTATAACTTTCCCTTTCAAGATGAAATGTCGGTTCTTCGTCTCTGATTTTATAAAATAAATTTCCCCCTTATCGTCCGGACTTAGACTCGATAAATATGGTGCGACTCAAATCAGTTACAACAGTGTTAGAACAAAAACAAAGCCCTTTGCTTATATAATCTATAGTTAGTTATACATAAGTTAAAATGACTTAAATTAAACATTAAACATTGCACTGAGTGTGTGTATGTGCTCTGAGTGTGTGTGTATGTGCTCTGAGTGTGTGTATGTGCTCTGAGTGTGTGTATGTGCTCTGAGTGTGTGTGTGTGTATGTGCTCTGAGTGTGTGTACATGCTCTGAGTGTGTGTATGTGCTCTGAGTGTGTGTATTTGCTCTGAGTGTGTTTTTGTGCTCTGAGTGTTTGTGTATGTGCTCTGAGTGTGTGTATGTGCTCTGAGTGTGTGTGTATGTGCTCTGAGTGTGTGTATGTGCTCTGAGTGTGTGTATGTGCTCTGAGTGTGTGTTTATGTGCTCTGAGTGTGTGTATGTGCTCTGAGTGTGTGTACGTGCTCTGAGTGTGTGTATGTGCTCTGAGTGTGTGTATGTGCTCTGAGTGTGTGTGTATGTGCTCTGAGTGTGTGTATGTGCTCTGAGTGTGTGTATGTGCTCTGAGTGTGTGTATGTGCTCTGAGTGTGTGTATGTGCTCTGAGTGTGTGTATGTGCTCTGAGTGTGTGTGTATGTGCTCTGAGTGTGTGTGTATGTGCTCTGAGTGTGTGTATGTGCTCTGAGTGTGTGTGTATGTGCTCTGAGTGTGTGTGTATGTGCTCTGAGTGTGTGTACGTGCTCTGAGTGTGTGTATGTGCTCTGAGTGTGTGTGTATGTGCTCTGAGTGTGTGTACGTGCTCTGAGTGTGTGTATGTGCTCTGAGTGTGTGTATGTGCTCTGAGTGTGTGTATGTGCTCTGAGTGTGTGTGTATGTGCTCTGAGTGTGTGTATGTGCTCTGAGTGTGTGTGTATGTGCTCTGAGTGTGTCTGTATGTGCTCTGAGTGTGTGTATGTGCTCTGAGTGTGTGTATGTGCTCTGAGTGTGTGTATGTGCTCTGAGTGTGTGTGTATGTGCTCTGAGTGTGTGTACGTGCTCTGAGTGTGTGTATGTGCTCTGAGTGTGTCTGTATGTGCTCTGAGTGTGTGTACGTGCTCTGAGTGTGTGTATGTGCTCTGAGTGTGTCTGTATGTGCTCTGAGTGTGTGTGTATGTGCTCTGAGTGTGTGTGTATGTGCTCTGAGTGTGTGTATGTGCTCTGAGTGTGTGTGTATGTGCTCTGAGTGTGTGTGTATGTGCTCTGAGTGTGTGTATGTGCTCTGAGTGTGTGTGTACGTGCTCTGAGTGTGTGTATGTGCTCTGAGTGTGTGTGTATGTGCTCTGAGTGTGTGTACGTGCTCTGAGTGTGTGTATGTGCTCTGAGTGTGTGTATGTGCTCTGAGTGTGTGTGTATGTGCTCTGAGTGTGTGTATGTGCTCTGAGTGTGTCTGTATGTGCTCTGAGTGTGTGTGTATGTGCTCTGAGTGTGTGTATGTGCTCTGAGTGTGTGTGTATGTGCTCTGAGTGTGTGTGTATGTGCTCTGAGTGTGTGTGTATGTGCTCTGAGTGTGTGTGTATGTGCTCTGAGTGTGTGTATGTGCTCTGAGTGTGTGTGTATGTGCTCTGAGTGTGTGTATGTGCTCTGAGTGTGTGTGTATGTGCTCTGAGTGTGTGTGTATGTGCTCTGAGTGTGTCTGTATGTGCTCTGAGTGTGTGTGTATGTGCTCTGAGTGTGTGTGTATGTGCTCTGAGTGTGTGTATGTGCTCTGAGTGTGTGTGTACGTGCTCTGAGTGTGTGTATGTGCTCTGAGTGTGTGTGTATGTGCTCTGAGTGTGTGTACGTGCTCTGAGTGTGTGTATGTGCTCTGAGTGTGTGTATGTGCTCTGAGTGTGTGTATGTGCTCTGAGTGTGTGTGTATGTGCTCTGAGTGTGTGTATGTGCTCTGAGTGTGTGTATGTGCTCTGAGTGTGTGTACGTGCTCTGAGTGTGTGTGTATGTGCTCTGAGTGTGTGTGTATGTGCTCTGAGTGTGTGTATGTGCTCTGAGTGTGTGTATGTGCTCTGAGTGTGTGTGTATGTGCTCTGAGTGTGTGTACGTGCTCTGAGTGTGTGTATGTGCGCGGTGGCGACTAAAGCTCGCCGTGCCCCAGATCCGACCCTGATCCCAGCCGTGGGGCAGTGGAGGTCGGGCACGTGAGGCCGGATCAGATGGCGGCGGCTCAGAGGCAGAAACGCTCCAGTGTAGATGTGTGGATCCCGTCTGTATTTATCACCTTTTACATCAGGGATTTTTCATTTTCTTGCAGCATCACTGGAAAAATTCACCTTAACGAGAACCACAACCTCTCAGAGCTTTTAACCATGTTCCACTTTCTCATGAACCTCTCACACGGCAAAAACCAAAGGAAAGTTAAGATGACTTGAATTAAGAAAGTTTTACTATGATCTGAGTAAATTTCACTTGACAAATGAAATGATCTGCAGTGGAACAAGACTTTTGTACTAAACACATCTTGCTACACTTAAAATAAGAAAAACAACAACTTTCTGCTCTTAAAACAAGAAACAAAATCAAATGTTGCTTGAATTAAGAAAAAAACACCGTATTTTTCTGCTATAAGTTTTCTGCGACTTTTACTCAGGTGTGACTTATATATTACATTTTTCACACTGCACAGACCAAATATATGAATGGACAGAGTTAAACTCCTCTCTCTGCTGCTGTGGCCTCGTCATTTGGGTCTTAATGAAGCTGCTCTACACGGTCCTGATTTTTATTTTTTTGCCATTTTGTCCGTCCAAAGAATCCTCTTCCTAACGCAGAGCCGGACTCCAGATTCGCTCCTGTAACTGTGGCATCGGGAGCTTCATTTGAGCGGAACATTTTATTTCTATAACTCGCCTTTCAAGACGACATGTTGGTTCTTGGTCTGTGATTTTATAAAATAAATTTCCCTCAATAAGTGCGACTTATATATGTTTTTTTCTTCATTACACATTTTTGCCTGGTGCGACTTATAGTCTGAAAAATATGTTTTTCTACTGGCAGATAATTTGAAGTTGAATCTGCTCAAATAAAGTAAAATGTTCTTAATTTAAGTCACCTGGATATTGTCTTTTCCAGTGTATTTGGAGTGGTTCATGTTTCTCGTACGTTCACCTCCTCTTTAAACTCCTGTAGTAAAGACGTCATTGCTCCGATAAACTGTTTTCACTGTAAAATATATTCAGATAAAATATTACAAGTGGAACTGGTTTTGACATTTAGATGCAACTGATTTGTCTGTTTGATTTTTGGCTTTTCTTTTAACAGGAGGTAAAACTATAAACTTTTATCAAAACTTTTTTAAACTAACAATATGTAGTTGTTATGTTATTTTGCTGCTCTGTATCTACTTTGTTCTCTAGTTTTATTTTCTTATTCGGTGAGACGTGTAGGACACATTAGGATAAAAAAACTGTAAAAAAAAATAGTTATTTTTCAACACCAAACTATTGACAATACAGTTCATTCTAAATACTACTGATTTTAAGACATTTTAAGATTAATACCTGTGCCAGATTAACATATGTGACACTGTAAATTTGCAGCAGAACCAACCAAAGTTCATCCATTAATTCAATTTCAATGTCTCCCACCTGATTCCTTTGCTTGTCTGTTTGGATTAAACTATTTATAACCTCGACTGCATCCAAGCCCTGCAGAAAATCCCAGTTTAGCCTTTTCCATTCAGTTTTCCTTTTGAAAAACCTGCATAAGCTGAAACCACTAAAGGCAAAGGCACTTCCTCAGGACCAGCTTTTCTTCAACGTCTTTCACGGCTGAGTCCAGATGTGTCCAGGGATATTTCAGTCTTATGAGTCACGTGGGCTCCCTCCAGGCCTATTCACGGCCTATTCAGCCTGAGCACGGCCTATTCAGCATGAGTACGGCCTATTCTACATGAGCACAGCCTATTCAGCATGAGCTCATGCAGAAACACATTCTTAACAGTGTAAAGCACGACTGACCGGCTCATTGTGGCTAAACACGAGTGTGACGGCTTTTTTCAGTACAACAGAAAAGATTGTGTAACACGACAGCGTCGCAAAGCGGGGACCGTGTGGGCTCCAATATGGCGTCGCAAAGTGGGGACCGTGTGGGCTCCAATATGGCGTCGCAAAGTGGGGACCGTGTGGGCTCCAATATGGCGTCGCAAAGTGGGGACCGTGTGGGGCTCCAATATGGCGTCGCAAAGTGGGGACCGTGTGGGCTCCAATATGGCGTCGCAAAGTGGGGACCGTGTGGGGCTCCAATATGGCGTCGCAAAGCGGGGACCGTGTGGGCTCCAATATGGAGTCGCAAAGCGGGAACCGTGTGGGGCTCCAATATGGAGTCGCAAAGTGGGGACCGTGTGGGGCTCCAATATGGCGCCGCAAAGTGGGGACCGTGTGGGCTCCAATATGGCGTCGCAAAGCGGGGACCGTGTGGGGTTTCAATATGGAGTCGCAAAGTGGGGACCGTGTGGGGCTCCAATATGGCGTCGCAAAGCGGGGACCGTGTGGGCTCCAATATGGCGTCGCAAAGCGGGGACCGTGTGGGCTCCAATATAGCGTCGCAAAGCGGGGACCGTGTGGGGCTCCAATATGGCGTCGCAAAGCGGGGACTGTGTGGGCTCCAATATGGCGTCGCAAAGCGGGGACCGTGTGGGCTCCAATATGGCGTCGCAAAGCGGGGACCGTGTGGGGCTCCAATATGGCGTCGCAAAGCGGGGACCGTGTGGGGCTCCAATATGGAGTCGCAAAGCGGGGACCGTGTGGGGCTCCAATATGGCGTCGCAAAGCGGGGACCGTGTGGGGCTCCAATATGGCGTCGCAAAGCGGGGACCGTGTGGGGCTCCAATATGGCGTCGCAAAGCGGGGACCGTGTGGGCTCCAATATGGCGTCGCAAAGTGGGGACCGTGTGGGCTCCAATATGGAGTCGCAAAGCGGGGACCGTGTGGGGCTCCAATATGGCGTCGCAAAGCGGGGACCGTGTGGGCTCCAATATGGCGTTGCAAAGCGGGGACCGTGTGGGCTCCAATATGGCGTCGCAAAGCGGGGACCGTGTGGGGCTCCAATATGGCGTCGCAAAGCGGGGACCGTGTGGGCTCCAATATGGCGTCGCAAAGTGGGGACCGTGTGGGCTCCAATATGGCGTCGCAAAGCGGGGACCGTGTGGGCTCCAATATGGAGTCGCAAAGTGGGGACCGTGTGGGTCTCAACGCAGCAAGAGGTCGAGAAGATCATCCATAAATCTAACCATGCACTTGCCCACTCGACCCTCTCCCATCATCCCTGCTCAAAACTCACTGCTCCTCCATCAGTCCCCTCATCACAAAAATAATCAATACCTCCCTAGAAACAGGCCATGTCCCCAGCACCCTCAAAACTACCATGATCAAACCCCTCCTCAAGAAACCCACCCTGGACCCCAAACCTCTGTCAAACTACAGACCAATATCAAACCTCCCATTTCTCACAAAAATCCTAGAAAGAGTTGTCTCCTCCCAGTTTCACCACCACCTCAAATCCAAAAACCTGTATGAAAAATTCCAATCTGGTTTCCGCCCCTCCCACAGTACAGAAACGGCCCTCATCAGAGTCACCAATGACCTGATGAGGGCCTCTCACTCCGGTTCCACATCCCTCCTCATTCTTCTCGACCTCTGCTGCGTTTGACACCATCACATCCTCCTACACCGTCTCCAGCATTACACAGGTCTCTCTGGCACTGCCCTTCACTGGTTTCACTCCTACCTCACCGACAGAACCGAGTACGTAGCTCTGGGGGAAGCAAGATCCAGACCCCACACTGTTTCCTGTGGGGTCCCCCAGGGCTCCGTGCTCGGCCCAACCCTCTTCACCATTTACATGCTTCCCCTCAGTCGTGTCGTCAGCAAGCATGGAATAAATTTCCACTGCTATGCTGACGACACACAACTCTACCTCACCATCTCTCCTTCTTGTACCCCCTCTGCCACAGTCTCCTGTCTCAGCTCCTGCCTGGAGGAGATAGAGGTGTGGTTGAGTCAAAATTTCCTGCAGCTAAATGGCTCCAAAACAGAAGCCATCCAAACTGGTACCTCTCATCAACTCCGCTCCTCTCCAATCACTTCTGTTTCATTTTTCGGACACACCATTCCCCTCTCTCCCTCTGTAACAAACCTGGGGGTCAAATTTGACCCCCACCTCTCCTTTGACAATCATGTCACCTCCATCTGCAAATCTGCCTTCTTTCACCTCCGTAACATCTCCAAACTTCGCTCTTCTCTCTCCCTCCCTGCTGCAGAGAAGCTCATCCAGGCCTTTGTCTCCTCCAGGCTGGACTACTGTAACGCACTCCTCATCAGGATCCCTGGCAGGAGCATCCAAAAGCTCCAGTTTGTCCAAAACAGCGCTGCCAGGGTCCTGATGAGGGTGAACACGAGCACATCACCCCCATTCTTCACTCCCTGCACTGGCTCCCCATCCACTTCCGTATTCAATACAAAGTCCTCTTGCTCACCCATCACTGTCTCCACGGTGCGGCCCCCACTTACCTCACTGAACTGCTCACACCACACACCTCCACTAAGACCCGGTCACACCACACACCTCCACTAAGACCCGGTCAGGCCAACAGCACCGTCTGGTCATGCCCAGGACACGGCTCAAGACCATGGGCGACAGGGCCTTCTCAGTGGCTGCTCCCCGTCTGTGGAACGCCCTCCCAGACCACCTCAGGGCTCCACAGACGGTGGATGCTTTTAAAAAAGGACTAAAAACCTCCTTTTCACCCTGGCCTACAGCTAATACCTGCTATTGTTTTATTGCTTTTAAATTGATTTTTAATTGTCTTGTTTTTAAAGTCTTTTTGCACTGTAGCACTTTGAGATTTGGTGTCAAATGTAAAGTGCGTTATAAATAAAATTTATTATTATTATTATTATTAAAATGGTGAAATTTCAAAGTAACTGTGAGACTTCATTATCATAGTGACAGCTGTAAAGGGACTTTTCTGTAATATTAAATCTGAGGCGTCTTAAATCCTTTAATAATGATGCAAAATGAAAAAGTAAATTGTGGTTTCCTGTTCGTGAACGTCGCCCACCCCGAGTTAAAGATGGACACTTTCTAATGGACGTGAGTTTCGTGGGGAGATGAAGTTCAGCTGATGAAGATGAGGATGAGGATGAGGATGAAGATGAGGCTGAAGTGGAGACGAAGAGCGAGTCAAACCTGCGTGAAAAACCATCGTGTTCTTCCTGCATCCCGGGAACAGCTGCAGGTTTCGGAAAAGTCCCTTTGCCGTCAACTTCACGTGGAAGTTGGACAGGGATAATCTGGGAGACCAAAGCATCGTGTCGGGGTTTAAACTCCAAACTCACCAAAAAGTCTTGAAAAAATAAAAAAAATATTTGCTGGTTTGATGATTTTGGTAGTTTCACTCTTTGAGTACAGCTGTTAAGTTGATGGATTTAGCCTGAAGAGCTTTTTTCTATAAGTAAAAATATATTTCCTCTATAAAGGTGAACAGAGCTAAAATGTTTAAAAATATATCCAGGTTTAATGCCATAAATGGGTCAAGATTAAGATTAGTCCACAAAAAATAGATAAATTCTTCAAAAATTCTACAAGATTATAGGAAACCAATATTGTGCAGGAGTTTTTAAAAATATACAAAAAAAGAAACTTGTGGCTTATTCAGAGTAGTCTAGTCCTGTTCTTATGCTGGTCTTGTGTCTCGTGTTGTCTTTATTCTCTTGTAATTTGAGAATAAATATTGAAAAATCTTTTAAAATAAATCCACAAAAGCGCAGATGAAACGACTTAATTCCTGTGAACTCAAACTTCCAAAAATCACAGTTTGCTGCCAACAAGGTCAAACTCCACGTTGGATTCGCTCCAATCCCAAGATGCTGACGGCTGATTTTCCCCAAGAAATCAAGAAATTCCAAACATAAGGAGCAGTTTTCTGAAAAAAGAAAAAGAAAAACTGTGCCGACTAAAACACATGTTCGGTTTTGAGTCCTTTAGGTGTTGAATAAATCTCCATCCATCGTAAAGAGCGGTGGAGAGGAGCGGTGGAGAAGAGCGGTGGAGAGGAGCGGTGGAGAGGAGCAGTGGAGAGGAGCGGTGGAGAGGAGGCGGCAGAAGGAGGCGGTGCTCACAGTGATTAATATTCCGCATACGCTGCTGCAGCCAATGGCCCACTGACACACTGCGGATTTCCCTCCAAAAACACCCAGAAACATCAGTAAATTCACAGGCAAAACACGAACACACAGAAGCCGAGCGGCCGGAGACGCGATGGTGTAATTCCCCCTAAAGGAGGGAGAGAGCGAAGGATGGAGCAGAGGAGGAGTATTTTCCCCCTAAAGGAGGGAGAGAGCGAAGGATGGAGCAGAGGAGGTGTATTTCCCCCTAAAGGAGGGAGAGAGCAAAGGATGGAGCAGAGGAGGTGTATTTCCCCCTAAAGGAGGGAGAGAGCGAAGGATGGAGCAGAGGAGGAGACAGAGGGAGAGAGAGGCTGGGGGAGGGGCAGGACCGGAATAATCTGCTGCAGCTGCGAACAAACTCCCACCTGCCCCACTGCAAAGACACGCGAGAACACGGATTCACCCAGACCGGGTTTAGACCGGGTCTAAACCAGGACTAAACCAGAACTAAACCAGGACTAAAGCAGGACTAAAGCAGGACTGAAGCAGGACTAAAGCAGGACTAAAGCAGGACTGAAGCAGGACTAAAGCAGGACTAAAGCAGGACTAAAGCAGGACTAAAGCAGGACTGAAGCAGGACTAAAGCAGGACTAAAGCAGGACTAAAGCAGGACTAAAGCAGGACTGAACCAGGACTAAAGCAGGACTAAAGCAGGACTAAAGCAGGACTAAAGCAGGACTAAAGCAGGTCTAAAGCAGGTCTAAAGCAGGTCTAAAGCCGGTCTTAGGTGAATCCTCTGTTTTCTCACAGGTTTGTTTGCAGTGGAGCAGGTGGAGGCAGTTTGTCTCAGGTGAGTTCAGGTCTTTTCCAGGGGCCCTGTGGATCGACTAAATGGGAAACTACAAAACCTGGTCGACCAAAACACTATCGACTGAATAATCTGCCAAAAAAGATTTTATTCCTGTATTTTGTACCTCGTCTGCCTACACTAGCACCTGTCTCACAGTTTATTGTCCTTGGTCATGAGCTGCTCTGTGCACTAGCGCCTCCACATGGCAGAAGACGTCATCTCATTAGAACCAAACATTTAACAATAACACAGTCATTTTTTTTTCTTGTTGGAAGTTTTGGAGTTTAGAACCAAACACATTCATGAGCTCTACATACAGTATAGTGAAGTTATAGCCCAACACACCGTGGAGATGTTACATCTTTGCAGAAATGTTCCATAAAATTGATCTTTTTATTCAATTGCGTGAGATTTTAAGGCCAGACTAAGCCGAGCAAAGCAGAACTATTCACTGGTGAGAGGTTCAGTCCCTCTTCAGGGTAAAGCGTCCGGCTGCTTCTCCCTCATCTTTATCACTACTACACACAGTCACAGCCAACACGTGCTTTTCATTCACACTCTTCCCTCGCTCTTTCCCTCTCTATTTCTCTCCTCTCATCATCCTCCCTTTCCCACTCTCGTCTCTTTCTCCTCTATCTTCCTCCTCTTCTCTCTCTCATTTCCCCACCACACAGAGCCTCAGGCGACAGTGGTTAAGTCTTTGTCTCCCTTTTTGCAGAGACGTTTTTATAGTCTCCACGTTCTGTTCTTGGTTTAAGTCCAGACAGTTCTTTGGAGTTTTGTAGCACTAAACTTTACTGCAGTTCACTTTCACTGGCGACATGTTAAAGCTCCTGTTATTACTGCACGTTTTAGGAGCAGGTCGTTAAAACGTTGAGGTTTTTAAGATTTTGTAACTCTTCATAAATGTTTCTGTATTGAATAAGTCCCATGAAAATGAATGTGGCAAAGCAGAACAATCTGCAGATGGATTTTCCTCGAGCAAAAGTTACACAATTCGCCTTTAAAGCTGAAGTATTAACTGCGAACACACAACATGTTTTTATCATTTACAGTTCTGAAAATACTGTGTTCAATGAAAACAACGTAACGATGAACATTTATAAGTTCTATTTCGTTTTTGGTGCTTTTGTACAATGTGGTGTTTGTATTTGTGTCGTGTGGAGTTGTAGTCAGAGCCGGTTCAGGGCTCCATGGGGCCGTCCGAACGGCACAGAATTCACAGTTCGGATCGTGTTGCAGTTTGAGGTTCTGTATAGTTCCTGTTTTATTTTCTTATTTATATTAAAAAAAATTCAGTCCTGCTTTAGTCCTGTTTTAGTAATGATTTTAGTCTTGGTTTAGTCCTGGTTTAGTCCTGGTTTAGTCCTGGTTTAGTCCTGCTTTTGTGTATTTACTTGTGGGATGAGCCTGGGGCAGAATCTTACAGTCGCCTGTCAGAAGAGCTCAGGGCTCAGGAGAGATCACATTATTACTCAGACCTGCACGGAGGACGTCTAAAGTCTAAAGCCTCTTTTTGATTTTGTATAATTCTCCCTGTTTAAAGTAAAAATTCAGATTCTTTTCCCGACTGCTACTGATCTACTTTAAATCGTCCTCATTTCACTCGTCCTTTCATAGAGTAAAATGCTGTTTTTGTTGCTCGGTTCATGTGGTAAATCCGCTGGTTTCGCTCCTGTGCAGTTTCCCGCGTCTCAGCTCGTGACACATCTGATCATTAGAGACTCGTTTTTACATTACAAACCTCTAAGTGAGCGAGAGAAAACAGATAAGACACAGCTCCAGTTCACAAAGACGTTTTTACAGAAAGTGTTTGGGGAAGAAGCAGTGATGCTGTTTGTCTGCAGCATTAAACTGATCTATAGCCGGGCAAACAAGACCAGTGACAGGATGGATCTGACCACAGAAGAACTCATGTTTTCCAAGGTGTTTTTTCAGCAATAAAAACAGAATAAATGTGGCACAGTCCAGACAATGCAACAAACTCTCCTTCAGACAAGCAGGTCTCCGGGAAAAGTCCCACAGTGCAGCTTTAACAACAACTAAATGATGAAAACAAAATCAGACCATCCAAGTTCTGGTAAAAGTAGCAGCATAAGTCGTCCTAATCTGTTATGTAAAGAATGAATTAATGAGTGTAAATAATGGAAAAGGACACGACATTTACGTGGAATTAAACCGCATTAAAATCAACAAAAGATCTGAACAAAAGAGCCGCTCCTTAAGCCGCACGTCACTCCTCAAATGTGAACAGAGGCGAGCGGTTCACCTCATTATACAATAACTGTGTTTATACAAATGCTCTAATATTAAAGGAAGTCTCCCACGTCGCCTCAGCCTGTCGTGTTCATGTACTGACAGAGGGAACAGCCTCATGTGTTCAGTACGACAACATTTGGTCTTTAGAGGGTTGAATAAGCAGCTTTCGTCTCCATTTATAGACACAAAAGAATTAAAACTGCTGTATCTGATTTTTTGTTTGAAAAAAGCAAAAAAAGAAACGTGTTCATTTGAAACAGTTTGCAGTGGTGCAAAGTTATTCCTGTTCCTAACTTAACTTATTCCTTCTGAGCTTCCCAATTATTTACCGGAAAGAGTTTAGAATCACTTTTCATAACTTTAAAAAACCTAAGTGGTATTTTACAGTGACAGAAATGCTAACAACAATAAGCATGCTCACACGCACTTCCTGATTACTGGACAGTAAAACGGTTCATAATTAGACGTAGGGGTGGGCGAAAAATATCTCGATATATTTTAAATATCGAGATATTTTTGAAACTCGATATGAATTCTGGCATATCGATATATCGCTGTAATGCTCACGTTTACTTCTGGCTTCGCTTGTTTTGCCTTCTCTGTGCCGCGCTCGCCTCCGCCTCCTGCTTTTGTCCCCCTGTGCTCACCCCCGGAGCCCAGACCTGCCGTGGACTAGGACTAAACCAGGACTAGGACTAAACCAGGACTAGGACTAAACCAGGACTAGGACTAAACCAGGACTAGGACCAGGGCTCTACAGTGCGCCCATTTCACTCGCATTTGTGAGCAAATATTTCGTCGTGCGAACGGGGAAAACAAACAGGCGCCTCTGTGCGATGCTTCTGCAGCACAATAAGGAGCTGCGCAGACGTAACATGATGAGTTAAACTTTCCAAATGCACGTTTCCCAGCGCGAGTGCAACCACCGCACCTCCAACCGCGCACGACTCCAGCACACGAGCTCCACGTGTGGCTGATATCACTGATACAAACAAACTCCGCTTCAAAACACACCCACACCCCCTTAAACGAGGAGCAGCACCGCAGCAGGACCCACACCTGCCCCACCACAGCAGGACCCACACCTGCCCCACCACAGCAGGACCCACACCTGCCCCACACTCATTAGACACCCCCACCCCTGGACTTCCCTCTCTAAAGCCAGAGCTTTGTCTTGGTCTTGTCTCGGACTCAAGGTCTGAATACTGAGGATCATATTTGTCACAATGTGCGTTTGGTTTGGTAAATGTGCAGAGACTAAACATCACTTTAACACAAGAGAATGTAACTCCAGTTTGGAATTTGGAAATACAGGTTTAAAAATCCTGCACTTTATTCACTTTGAAGCAGTTTTGTGTAAAGTGCAGTGGAAGTTCTCTTAAAGAAGAGGTTCTCAAACTGTGGGTGAGGGTCCAAAAAGGGGCACAGAGTGTTTAAGTGCAGAACTAAATGAATATTAATCAGATCAAATGTGTCTGTTGTTTTTGCAGTAGTTTGGGGGGAAGGTTATTTTTCCTGTAAAGATATCGAGATATATATCGTATATCGAGATATAGCAAAATATATCGAGATATATTTTTTGGTTCATATCGCGCAGCCCTAATTAGACGGTAAACAATAGATATTTTTGACCTCAAGAGCTCCTCATACAATATATCTGTACTGGGACAAGATTTATTCTGCTTATTCCCACCTATACCACACAAAACGTGGATCATTATTTTATATTTTACACATTTAAATGCAATTTTATATTCAGTATAGCAACAGTGATCAAGTAAATACAAGAAACTGGTGGATTTTTTTTCATTTGTTTGAATTTTCGGAGCAATGACGTCTTTTTAGGTTACGGTGTCTGCAACATAAAGTACTTTCAGTTCTATTGTTTATTACTGTAGTATTTTTCACATATTTCAATATGTTTCTGATACTGGCCTAAAGTCACCGAACCAAAACAAAGCAATAATGATGGAGAGCTGTGAGTGAAGTTTTATCCAAGAACATAAGTCAATGTAATGAATATCCAACACCTGTTTAACTCTACGTACAAATACAAACTGTTTTTATAATAATCATTGCCATTAAACACAAATAATATATGGATGAGTGATGTATGGTTCCAATATTGTATCAGCCAATCGTTCATTTATGATCTTTACTTCAAAAAGATGAATTTGTGGGTGTGAAATGGATTTTAAACGTGAAGTATCAGGTACTGTGCTCCAAACCCCATGTTTTACTGACCATGAAAAGGCCCCAGCTGCTCTCAGCCCTGCTCCGTACCTGTGCTGCTGACGCGGCTGAGTCTGGCCGAGCCGCTGCGCTGCAAAGGATGCTGGGAAGCCTGCTTGATCGGGCTCTGGGCGGCAGACGGAGGGGTCCTAGTGCCCGCTGGATTCAAGGGTCCGGACTTTGTGGAGTTGGTATTACTGACAGAGGGAGTTTTGAGGCCTAAAGAAGCACAGGGATAATCAATACACAGGGTTAAGGCTCTTTAAAGGTGCACAGTGTAACTTTTCTCCATGGAGATGTGATAACATGGAGCATGGGCCCAAAGATGTGTGTGTGAAGTCTAATTCTAGTGTGTCGTATAATGATTATAGCAGCCCACAGTTTTTAAGTGCGTCGCAGCCTGTAGTAAGTTTAAGACACAGTTTCTGTACCTGTGTTTGGGGTCAGGCCTGTAAAGACACAGTTTCTGTACCTGTGTTTGGGGTCAGGCCTGTAAAGACACAGTTTCTGTACCTGTATTTGGGGTCAGGCCTGTAAAGACACAGTTTCTGTACCTGTGTTGGGGGTCAGGCCTGTAAAGACACAGTTTCTGTACCTGTGTTTGGGGGTCAGGCCTGTAAAGACACACTTTCTGTACCTGTGTTTGGGGGTCAGGCCTGTAAAGACACAGTTTCTGTACCTGTGTTTGGGGGTCAGGCCTGTAAAGACACAGTTTCTGTACCTGTGTTGGGGGTCAGGCCTGTAAAGACACAGTTTCTGTACCTGTGTTTGGGGGTCAGGCCTGTAAAGACACAGTTTCTGTACCTGTGTTTGGGGTCAGGCCTGTAAAGACACAGTTTCTGTACCTGTGTTTGGGGGTCAGACCTGTAAAGACACAGTTTCTGTACCTGTGTTTGGGGGTCGGGCCTGTAAAGACACAGTTTCTGTACCTGTGTTTGGGGTCAGGCCTGTAAAGACACAGTTTCTGTACCTGTGTTTGGGGTCAGGCCTGTAAAGACACAGTTTCTGTACCTGTGTTTGGGGGTCGGGCCTGTAAAGACACAGTTTCTGTACCTGTGTTTGGGGTCGGGCCTGTAAAGACACAGTTTCTGTACCTGTGTTTGGGGTCAGGCCTGTAAAGACACAGTTTCTGTACCTGTGTTTGGGGTCAGGCCTGTAAAGACACAGTTTCTGTACCTGTGTTTGGGGGTCAGGCCTGTAAAGACACAGTTTCTGTACCTGTGTTTGGGGGTCAGGCCTGTAAAGACACAGTTTCTGTACCTGTGTTTGGGGTCAGGCCTGTAAAGACACAGTTTCTGTACCTGTGTTTGGGGGTCAGGCCTGTAAAGACACAGTTTCTGTACCTGTGTTTGGGGGTCAGACCTGTAAAGACACAGTTTCTGTACCTGTGTTTGGGGTCAGGCCTGTAAAGACACAGTTTCTGTACCTGTGTTTGGGGGTCAGGCCTGTAAAGACACAGTTTCTGTACCTGTGTTTGGGGTCAGGCCTGTAAAGACACAGTTTCTGTACCTGTGTTTGGGGGTCGGGCCTGTAAAGACACAGTTTCTGTACCTGTGTTTGGGGGTCGGGCCTGTAAAGACACAGTTTCTGTACCTGTGTTTGGGGTCAGGCCTGTAAAGACACAGTTTCTGTACCTGTGTTTGGGGGTCAGGCCTGTAAAGACACAGTTTCTGTACCTGTGTTTGGGGTCAGGCCTGTAAAGACACAGTTTCTGTACCTGTGTTTGGGGTCAGGCCTGTAAAGACACAGTTTCTGTACCTGTGTTTGGGGGTCAGGCCTGTAAAGACACAGTTTCTGTACCTGTGTTTGGGGGTCAGGCCTGTAAAGACACAGTTTCTGTACCTGTGTTGGGGGTCAGGCCTGTAAAGACACAGTTTCTGTACCTGTGTTGGGGGTCAGGCCTGTAAAGACACAGTTTCTGTACCTGTGTTTGGGGGACAGACCTGAAAAGACACAGTTTCTGTACCTGTGTTTGGGGTCTGGCCTGTAAAGACACAGTTTCTGTACCTGTGTTTGGGGGTCAGGCCTGTAAAGACACAGTTTCTGTACCTGTGTTGGGGGTCGGGCCTGTAAAGACACAGTTTCTGTACCTGTGTTTGGGGTCGGGCCTGTAAAGACACAGTTTCTGTACCTGTGTTTGGGGTCAGGCCTGTAAAGACACAGTTTCTGTACCTGTGTTTGGGGTCAGGCCTGTAAAGACACAGTTTCTGTACCTGTGTTTGGGGGTCAGACCTGTAAAGACACAGTTTCTGTACCTGTGTTTGGGGTCAGGCCTGTAAAGACACAGTTTCTGTACCTGTGTTGGGGGTCAGGCCTGTAAAGACACAGTTTCTGTACCTGTGTTTGGGGTCAGGCCTGTAAAGACACAGTTTCTGTACCTGTGTTTGGGGTCAGGCCTGTAAAGACACAGTTTCTGTACCTGTGTTTGGGGTCAGGCCTGTAAAGACACAGTTTCTGTACCTGTGTTTGGGGTCGGGCCTGTAAAGACACAGTTTCTGTACCTGTGTTTGGGGTTCGGGCCTGTAAAGACACAGTTTCTGTACCTGTGTTTGGGGTCGGGCCTGTAAAGACACAGTTTCTGTACCTGTGTTTGGGGGTCAGGCCTGTAAAGACACAGTTTCTGTACCTGTGTTTGGGGTCAGGCCTGTAAAGACACAGTTTCTGTACCTGTGTTTGGGGTCAGGCCTGTAAAGACACAGTTTCTGTACCTGTGTTTGGGGTCAGGCCTGTAAAGACACAGTTTCTGTACCTGTGTTTGGGGGTCAGGCCTGTAAAAACACAGTTTCTGTACCTGTGTTTGGGGGTCGGGCCTGTAAAGACACAGTTTCTGTACCTGTGTTTGGGGTCGGGCCTGTAAAGACACAGTTTCTGTACCTGTGTTTGGGGGTCAGGCCGGTAAAAACACAGTTTCTGTACCTGTGTTTGGGGTCAGGCCTGTAAAGACACAGTTTCTGTACCTGTGTTTGGGGGTCGGACCTGTAAAGACACACTTTCTGTACCTGTGTTTGGGGGTCGGGCCTGTAAAGACACAGTTTCTGTACCTGTGTTTGGGGTCGGGCCTGTAAAGACACAGTTTCTGTACCTGTGTTTGGGGGTCAGGCCTGTAAAGACACAGTTTCTGTACCTGTGTTTGGGGGTCAGGCCTGTAAAGACACAGTTTCTGTACCTGTGTTTGGGGTCGGGCCTGTAAAGACACAGTTTCTGTACCTGTGTTTGGGGTCAGGCCTGTAAAGACACAGTTTCTGTACCTGTGTTTGGGGGTCGGGCCTGTAAAGACACAGTTTCTGTACCTGTGTTTGGGGGTCAGGCCTGTAAAGACACAGTTTCTGTACCTGTGTTTGGGGTCAGGCCTGTAAAGACACAGTTTCTGTACCTGTGTTTGGGGTCAGGCCTGTAAAGACACAGTTTCTGTACCTGTGTTTGGGGTCGGGCCTGTAAAGACATAGTTTCTGTACCTGTGTTTGGGGTCAGGCCTGTAAAGACACCGTTTCTGTTCCTGTTTTTGGTGGTCAGGCCTGTAATGACTCTGTTTATGTACCTGTTTTTGGGGTCTGGCCTGTAAAGACACAGTTTCTGTACCTGTGTTTGGGGGTCAGGCCTGTAAAGACACAGTTTCTGTACCTGTGTTTGGGGGTCAGGCCTGTAAAGACACAGTTTCTGTACCTGTGTTTGGGGGTCAGGCCTGTAAAGACACAGTTTCTGTACCTGTGTTTGGGGTCGGGCCTGTAAAGACATAGTTTCTGTACCTGTGTTTGGGGTCAGGCCTGTAAAGACACAGTTTCTGTACCTGTGTTTGGGGTCAGGCCTGTAAAGACACAGTTTCTGTACCTGTGTTTGGGGGTCGGGCCTGTAAAGACACAGTTTCTGTACTTGTGTTTGGGGGTCGGGCCTGTAAAGACACAGTTTCTGTACCTGTGTTTGGGGTCAGGCCTGTAAAGACACAGTTTCTGTACCTGTGTTTGGGGTCAGGCCTGTAAAGACACAGTTTCTGTACCTGTGTTTGGGGGTCAGGCCTGTAAAGACACAGTTTCTGTACCTGTGTTTGGGGGTCAGGCCTGTAAAGACACAGTTTCTGTACCTGTGTTTGGGGTCGGGCCTGTAAAGACACAGTTTCAGTACCTGTGTTTGGGGGTCTGGCCTGTAAAGACACAGTTTCTGTACCTGTGTTTGGGGTCAGACCTGTAAAGACACAGTTTCTGTACCTGTGTTTGGGGTCGGGCCTGTAAAGACACAGTTTCTGTACCTGTGTTTGGGGGTCGGGCCTGTAAAGACACAGTTTCTGTACCTGTGTTTGGGGTCGGGCCTGTAAAGACACAGTTTCTGTACCTGTGTTTGGGGTCAGGCCTGTAAAGACACAGTTTCTGTACCTGTGTTTGGGGTCAGGCCTGTAAAGACACAGTTTCTGTACCTGTGTTTGGGGGTCAGGCCTGTAAAGACACAGTTTCTGTACCTGTGTTTGGGGTCAGGCCTGTAAAGACACAGTTTCTGTACCTGTGTTTGGGGGTCGGGCCTGTAAAGACACAGTTTCTGTACCTGTGTTTGGGGTCAGGCCTGTAAAGACACAGTTTCTGTACCTGTGTTTGGGGGTCAGGCCTGTAAAGACACAGTTTCTGTACCTGTGTTTGGGGGTCGGGCCTGTAAAGACAGAGCCCTGTTCCTCATCGCTGAAGCTTTAGTGATGTCGCTGGAGCCCGGGGGCCTCGCAGTGCTCTGGCTGCCCACAGGAAGTGCACTTCTGTTGGGACGTTCATCTGACTCAGAGGCTCCTGCTGCTGGAGGAACTGGGACGAGGAGGAGAAGGAGACGGTTTAGTTCATGTCTATAGGCAGAAAAGCATTGGACTAATATAGAGATTTACATTGCATTATTCATACCACATTCATACAGGGCTAAAGACACAACAGCACTTTCCACTAGAGCCTCATTTTTAACTATTATTTATTATTATCCAAGTCTTTGTTCATGTATGTCTCGTATGTTTTACCCTTAGCTTAGCAAACCATCCATCTTCTCCCACTTAATCCAGCTGGGTCACGGGGGCAGTTTACTGCCCAATCCTCTAAACCACTACAAAACCACTAAAAATAAATTGACTTAACTGTAACTTTAAGGAAGGCTATGCTCATTTGAAATGTTTATGATGTGTGTTTGTGGGGATTTACTCTGAGGTCCTATTCATGCCCATAGAAACCAGTATTCTGCAGTTCCCTGTAAACCATCTCCAGGGTATTTGTCATTTTTGATGTAATTTTGATGCTCCCTTCTATCGTGTGGTCATTTTCCTACAGTATCTCCAATATACCAGGATATCCACCAGAGCACAAGCACCAAACCTGTATTAACTGACATTTTTAAACAACAACGTTTCAGTTTCCTGTTTATAGGCGCCATTTTGAGTACTTTTCCCTGGGGTCAGCCCTCGTTTCCTCAGTTCCTTTCCAGGGAATTCATACTTTAAATGATTCAAGTTGCAAAGTAGGTCTAATTATGGGTGTCAGCCTCCTGTTACAACATTTTCAGAACTTTTCACCGCTCAAAATATATAATATTTAGTCTGAAATGGTCATTGGCTGTGGGAACAGTGATATTTTACACCACTGCTAAACCCAGGGCCGCTGTCCCTCGTTAGTGGATCTTTGCACAAAGTCGTTTAATGACACAGGTTCCCAAGCTCTACGGCCTATCTCACTGTCATGGTATGTGCCAAAAAACTACCACAATCTTTGAGAAAAGGAAGACGAGGATTAAATCATCAGTGGAAAGGAAGCCACTCCAAAAAGAAAAACAACAGCTATCATTGTACCGCGTTAACTTATCTCTGTGTGGAAAAAACTGCTCTTAAGTCTCCGATCTCATATTTATCTCACATTTCAGTCTTAAAGGCGCTGGGCCTGATTTTACTTTCCCAAAAGAAAACAGAATTAGTTCACGTTTCAATCGAAGTAACTCCGTGCACCAGTGATATTTCCTGCTCTGTGGATGTGAAGCTTTAGAATAATATATTTAATAATTAAAGTATTGTGCTTTTTTCATACTGTGTAGATTATAATATTACTTTTTATTGCAAAATTGATGCTTTAATTTAACACAATCTGATCAGAAGTGACTTAGATGAGAACACAACAGACGGGCTGATGTGTGCAAACCACCGCTACCGTTAACCAGTGTTTTTCAGTCCATTTTGTACGTTTTTCTCGAGTTTTCAGATCTGACGTGCTACAGATGTGTGCAGTGTGTCACCATGGAAACTGCTGAACATTCCGCCATACACACATATGCAGAACACCCCCAGGGTCTTTCTTAGCTCTCCTGGAGTTCCTGATGGGACCATCATGGACACTACCAAGGAGAGGTGCACTTTCCAAAATATACAGCCTTGTTTTTCTCTGTCAGCAGCATCAGCGTCTCCGTGTGACTGATGAGGAACAGTGGAGGTTCTGCTCTTCCCCGGATCTTCCCGGGCACTGATCCTAACTGTGTAAAAGGCAAATGGGGCCCAGCTAATCTCACCCCCATGTTTTTGACCTGTGCTGCATCATCTACATATGGGGACACTACTTGCATCTCTTCCAGTTGTTTGGGGGACTCCACTGACGCCTCTTTTCCAGACTCTTCCAGCCAGTGTCTCCTCGTCACCCTGTTTTGACCTTGTAGCTTTTCTCACACTGATCCTGATGCACTGGAAAGATCCTCACTCACTCTCAGTGGATAAAAGATTCCCTCTCATTCAAGAAACTGGAGAAAATAAGGCACAATCTCCAAATTCACTGAAGCCTGGTTACCTTTAAAGATCATGTCATGTTGTGTTGTGTTTTAAAGGTAGGTAAGGTAAGGTTTATTTATATAGCACTTTACACAGAGACATGTCCCCAAAGTGCTTTACACAGCATTTTAAATCATGTATTCATGGGTTAGTGCTTTGGTTTTTTGTCCTTTTTTTGTCCTCTTTTTATAGTACTGTATATTGGCCCTGGATATTACACATCTCTATGTAAATTGTCTTTTTTATATTTGAAAAAGCCTAAATAAACCAAACATAAAAAAGAACACCCCCAGAGTGACGTCACTGCAATAACAGCAACAGATGAGAAGCCAAACCTTCACCAAACAGACATTTTCTAAGAACTCAAGCCCTGAATGCAGAACAAAACAGGATTACTCAGAATACAGCTCAAAGTAACGATGATCACTGTTATCGTGCGGTTAAACGCTCTTTAAAGTAAATTTCTCATGTGTCAAAAAGTGCTTTTGTAATGATCATATCTCCTCCCTTTCGTACCTTTTCCTCCACTGTTTTCATTGCCGTTGCTTCCCAGAGACGAGGAGCTGAGGCTTGTGGGTAATCCCTTCACAGGAAGTTTGGACGTGGCCGTCACAGTGGGACGTGCGGACGGAGCTGGCGGCTGATGGCTCGACGATTTGGAAGTGAACGAGGACGCGGAGGCCAAGGAGCGGTCTGCGCCGAAGCGAGGTTTGGGGATACCTGGACCAGAAGAAAACGGGATTAATGATCTGAAAGCTTAGATCAGGTTAGATCAGGTCCTCTGTATTTGACCCGTGGGGTAAAATCTGAGAGGAGCAGATGACGAGATCTTTGGTCAGGACCTGGAAACTGGAGGAAAACGGAGTATGAGAAAAAACACCAAGACACAGGAAACTCTATGGGGCATTAATTTAACACATAAGATATTAAGGTCACCACAACGTTAGTAGAAATCTAAAAAAAAAGACTTGATTTGACACAATACTTCCTCTTTAAGCAAATATAGTGAGACGTCAAGGTTCAAAATCTAAACCATAACTTAGCCGTACATCTTGCACAAGTGTGTCCTTTCCTTACACAACCAAGGAGCAGAACTGGTCATGTGAAAACAATGTGGATGTGAATTTCAAAGCGCTCGAACATTTTTATGCCATGAATCATTTGTTCCATCTCCAAACCAGGACTTAGGAGGTCCCCCAGAAACATGACGCCTTCCCCCTCCTAATGCACCAATGTGAATCTCATGATTAGAGAGTGAGCAGATAAATAATGTGTTCATTTTCAGACGTTTTCACATAGAGCTGTGGCCTATATTCCTGTAAGACAGAAAGCGAGACAAACCTGCACACAGAGTCTGTATTTATGAATCGTACATGTGAATCAAAAATGAAAGAAACAAATCATTATCCGTTTTTTCATTTTGGTTTTACAGACAAATAATAAAGAAAAGAACTGTTTTTTCGTTTCCTTTGGTTCTAGATTGAAAAACAAATGAACGAACGGCACACGGATTCTTCTCTGTTCTGTTGTTTTTATCACTATAACTTCTATAACTTTGCCGTTCAAGATGAAATGTTGGTTCTTGGTCTCAGATTTGATAAAATAAATTCCCCCTTTATAGTCCGGTGCGACTTATACATGTTTTTTTCTTCTTCATTGTGCATTTTTTGTCTGGTGCAATTTATAGTCTGAAAAATACTCCCAAACTGCTTTTAATAAATGTCGTTCAGTGGACCTGGTCAGGTCCTGTTCTCTGTGTGCCGCTCACAGATATAAACTCTGCCCAATCCAAAAATGAGCCACAGCAAACGTCCACACAGCATAAAACACAATATACACTGTCCGTCATATAACATGAGCCTTCACCCAGTCCAGTGAAGCACTGTGGGAGTCAGTGCTTTGTTTCGCTATGTTCACTTTCGTAGCCTTGCACCAGTGCCTGTACCTGTACCGATTATTTTAAAGTCAAACCTTATCATTTATACGAGCAACAAGCTCCATTATCCCACTATTTTTACCCAGCGACACCACAACATCTGCAGATTAACTATTTGACATTTGACCTGCCCCCAATCTCAGGCAAAACAATACAGATTTGGGTTGGGAGGGCATCTGACACAACAGGAGTGAAAGGGTTTGAGTGAAGACAAAAGATCTGAACAAAAACACAGCAGATGAGGTGAAGGAAAACATCTTTAAGAAGGGATAAGACCTTAATCCTACAATAAGGACTATGGGAACTGTCCACAGCTGCAGTCCTGGTTTAGTCCTGGTTTAGTCCTGGTTTAGTCCTGGTTTAGTCCTGTTGGAGCTGTGGTGAAACCAGGTTTAGTTTTGGATTTAGTCTCAGTTTTGTCTTAGTTTTGGAGTCAATATGGAGTAAGGAGTCGATTCCTTAGTAGGACTGTTGAAATTGAGTTTTAGTATCATGACGACATGACCATGGACACACCTTAGACTGAACTGACTTCAGATCAGAATATTGGGGAAATCTGGTTTAGTGATTCATGTTTGTTGTGTTGCACGAAGCAATAACTGATTCCTTCTCTGTAGTATTAGTCTGTAGTATTAGTCTGTAGTATTAGTCTGCAGTATTAGTCTGCAGTATTAGTCTGTAGTATTAGTCTGCAGTATTAGTCTGCAGTATTAGTCTGTAGTATTAGTCTGTAGTATTAGTCTGCAGTATTAGTCTGCAGTATTAGTCTGCAGTATTAGTCTGCAGTATTAGTCTGCAGTATTAGTCTGTAGTATTAGTCTGCAGTATTAGTCTGCAGTATTAGTCTGTAGTATTAGTCTGCAGTATTAGTCTGCAGTATTAGTCTGCAGTATTAGTCTGTATTAGTCTGCAGTATTAGTCTGCAGTATTAGTATTAGTCTGCAGTATTAGTCTGCAGTATTAGTCTGCAGTATTAGTCTGTAGTATTAGTCTGCAGTATTAGTCTGCAGTATTAGTCTGCAGTATTAGTCTGCAGTATTAGTCTGCAGTATTAGTCTGCAGTATTAGTCTGTAGTATTAGTCTGCAGTATTAGTCTGTAGTATTAGTCTGCAGTATTAGTCTGCAGTATTAGTCTGCAGTATTAGTCTGCAGTATTAGTCTGTAGTATTAGTCTGTAGTATTAGTCTGCAGTATTAGTCTGCAGTATTAGTCTGTAGTATTGCAGTATTAGTCTGCAGTATTAGTCTGTAGTATTAGTCTGCAGTATTAGTCTGCAGTATTAGTCTGCAGTATTAGTCTGTAGTATTAGTCTGCAGTAGTATTAGTCTGCAGTATTAGTCTGCAGTATTAGTCTGCAGTATTAGTCTGCAGTATTAGTCTGTAGTATTAGTCTGCAGTATTAGTCTGTAGTATTAGTCTGCAGTATTAGTCTGCAGTATTAGTCTGCAGTATTAGTCTGCAGTATTAGTCTGCAGTATTAGTCTGCAGTATTAGTCTGTAGTATTAGTCTGCAGTATTAGTCTGCAGTATTAGTCTGCAGTATTAGTCTGCAGTATTAGTCTGCAGTATTAGTCTGCAGTATTAGTCTGCAGTATTAGTCTGCAGTATTAGTCTGCAGTATTAGTCTGTAGTATTAGTCTGCAGTATTAGTCTGTAGTATTAGTCTGCAGTATTAGTCTGCAGTATTAGTCTGTAGTATTAGTCTGCAGTATTAGTCTGCAGTATTAGTCTGTAGTATTAGTCTGCAGTATTAGTCTGCAGGGTCTGCAGTATTAGTCTGCAGTATTAGTCTGCAGTATTAGTCTGCAGTATTAGTCTGCAGTATTAGTCTGCAGTATTAGTCTGTAGTATTAGTCTGTAGTATTAGTCTGCAGTATTAGTCTGCAGTATTAGTCTGCAGTATTAGTCTGTAGTATTAGTCTGTAGTATTAGTCTGCAGTATTAGTCTGCAGTATTAGTCTGCAGTATTAGTCTGCAGTATTAGTCTGCAGTATTAGTCTGTAGTATTAGTCTGCAGTATTAGTCTGCAGTATTAGTCTGCAGTATTAGTCTGCAGTATTAGTCTGCAGTATTAGTCTGCAGTATTAGTCTGCAGTATTAGTCTGCAGTATTAGTCTGCAGTATTAGTCTGCAGTATTAGTCTGCAGTATTAGTCTGCAGTATTAGTCTGCAGTATTAGTCTGCAGTATTAGTCTGCAGTATTAGTCTGCAGTATTAGTCTGTAGTATTAGTCTGCAGTATTAGTCTGTAGTATTAGTCTGTAGTATTAGTCTGCAGTATTAGTCTGCAGTATTAGTCTGCAGTATTAGTCTGCAGTATTAGTCTGTAGTATTAGTCTGCAGTATTAGTCTGCAGTATTAGTCTGCAGTATTAGTCTGTAGTATTAGTCTGTAGTATTAGTCTATAGTATTAGTCTGCAGTATTAGTCTGCAGTATTAGTCTGCAGTATTAGTCTGCAGTATTAGTCTGCAGTATTAGTCTGCAGTATTAGTCTGTAGTATTAGTCTGTAGTATTAGTCTGCAGTATTAGTCTGCAGTATTAGTCTGTAGTATTAGTCTGCAGTATTAGTCTGCAGTATTAGTCTGCAGTATTAGTCTGTAGTATTAGTCTGTAGTATTAGTCTGTAGTATTAGTCTGCAGTATTAGTCTGTAGTATTAGTCTGTAGTATTAGTCTGTAGTATTAGTCTGTAGTATTAGTCTGTAGTATTAGTCTGCAGTATTAGTCTGCAGTATTAGTCTGCAGTATTAGTCTGCAGTATTAGTCTGCAGTATTAGTCTGTAGTATTAGTCTGTAGTATTAGTCTGCAGTATTAGTCTGTAGTATTAGTCTGCAGTATTAGTCTGCAGTATTAGTCTGTAGTATTAGTCTGCAGTATTAGTCTGCAGTATTAGTCTGCAGTATTAGTCTGTAGTATTAGTCTGTAGTATTAGTCTGTAGTATTAGTCTGCAGTATTAGTCTGCAGTATTAGTCTGTAGTATTAGTCTGTAGTATTAGTCTGCAGTATTAGTCTGTAGTATTAGTCTGCAGTATTAGTCTGTAGTATTAGTCTGTAGTATTAGTCTGCAGTATTAGTCTGCAGTATTAGTCTGCAGTATTAGTCTGCAGTATTAGTCTGTAGTATTAGTCTGCAGTATTAGTCTGCAGTATTAGTCTGCAGTATTAGTCTGTAGTATTAGTCTGCAGTATTAGTCTGCAGTATTAGTCTGCAGTATTAGTCTGCAGTATTAGTCTGCAGTATTAGTCTGCAGTATTAGTCTGCAGTATTAGTCTGCAGTATTAGTCTGTAGTATTAGTCTGCAGTATTAGTCTGCAGTATTAGTCTGCAGTATTAGTCTGCAGTATTAGTCTGCAGTATTAGTCTGCAGTATTAGTCTGCAGTATTGGTCTGCAGTATTGGTCTGCAGTATTGGTCTGCAGTATTGGTCTGCAGTATTGGTCTGCAGTATTGGTCTGCAGTATTGGTCTGCAGTATTGGTCTGCAGTATTAGTCTGCAGTATTAGTCTGCAGTATTAGTCTGCAGTATTAGTCTGCAGTATTAGTCTGCAGTATTAGTCTGCAGTATTAGTCTGTAGTATTAGTCTGTAGTATTAGTCTGTAGTATTAGTCTGCAGTATTAGTCTGCAGTATTAGTCTGCAGTATTAGTCTGTAGTATTAGTCTGCAGTATTAGTCTGCAGTATTAGTCTGCAGTATTAGTCTGCAGTATTAGTCTGTAGTATTAGTCTGTAGTATTAGTCTGCAGTATTAGTCTGCAGTATTAGTCTGCAGTATTAGTCTGCAGTATTAGTCTGCAGTATTAGTCTGTAGTATTAGTCTGTAGTATTAGTCTGCAGTATTAGTCTGCAGTATTAGTCTGTAGTATTAGTCTGCAGTATTAGTCTGCAGTATTAGTCTGCAGTATTAGTCTGCAGTATTAGTCTGCAGTATTAGTCTGCAGTATTAGTCTGTAGTATTAGTCTGCAGTATTAGTCTGCAGTATTAGTCTGTAGTATTAGTCTGTAGTATTAGTCTGTAGTATTAGTCTGCAGTATTAGTCTGTAGTATTAGTCTGTAGTATTAGTCTGTAGTATTAGTCTGTAGTATTAGTCTGTAGTATTAGTCTGCAGTATTAGTCTGCAGTATTAGTCTGTAGTATTAGTCTGCAGTATTAGTCTGCAGTATTAGTCTGTAGTATTAGTCTGCAGTATTAGTCTGCAGTATTAGTCTGTAGTATTAGTCTGCAGTATTAGTCTGCAGTATTAGTCTGCAGTATTAGTCTGTAGTATTAGTCTGCAGTATTAGTCTGCAGTATTAGTCTGCAGTATTAGTCTGTAGTATTAGTCTGTAGTATTAGTCTGTAGTATTAGTCTGCAGTATTAGTCTGCAGTATTAGTCTGTAGTATTAGTCTGTAGTATTAGTCTGCAGTATTAGTCTGCAGTATTAGTCTGCAGTATTAGTCTGTAGTATTAGTCTGTAGTATTAGTCTGCAGTATTAGTCTGCAGTATTAGTCTGCAGTATTAGTCTGCAGTATTAGTCTGCAGTATTAGTCTGCAGTATTAGTCTGTAGTATTAGTCTGCAGTATTAGTCTGTAGTATTAGTCTGTAGTATTAGTCTGTAGTATTAGTCTGCAGTATTAGTCTGTAGTATTAGTCTGTAGTATTAGTCTGCAGTATTAGTCTGTAGTATTAGTCTGTAGTATTAGTCTGTAGTATTAGTCTGTAGTATTAGTCTGTAGTATTAGTCTGTAGTATTAGTCTGCTCTGTCCTGCAGTTTTCTTTTCGTCTGTAGCGATTCTAAACTGTGGTGAACAAAGGAGCCGAGTGTCCCAGAGAAAAATCCTGTTAGTGTAAACCTCGGTGTAAAAGCAGCACGTGCTTCCTCACATTAGCTGAGATTAGCATTCGTTAGCTCACAGAGGACACTCTGTTTTGGAGCAGAGGTTGGACAGGAAACATCTGGCTTCATTTGGATTCACATCTGGATGGAGTTACCTCTGAAACCACAGCATTAGGTAAGACGGGCACAGTCCTCTTACGCCACAAGTGTACAACACAGTCATGTTTGAAGAAACCACATTTACATTCTGCTAAACTGACTTTTGAAATATTTTAACCCTGTAACCATCAGGTTCTTTCTTCATCAAAAACAAACCTCAGGTTTTTATGTTCATGTTAAAGCCTCCCTGCAGATGTCAGAGGTTTCATCAGGTTTTAACAGTTTATTTTGGCTGTGGTTTCACGATTTGCATATTTTGTATTTTATTGTCTGTATTTACGTTTCATTCTCATGATCTCCTTGATACCCTCTTGTCACCCGATCACTGCCTCAACCCTGAGCGCTCCAGAATCTGCAAGACGGGAATCTACAAACCACAAAGGAGGAAAATAAACGAGAACGTGGTGGATCTGAAGGGGGGACGGTGGCAGGAAGAGACCCGGAGCAGAACAGGGACGAGCAGAGGCCGAACCAGCTGAAAACAGACGGTAATGACAGAAAAGAGATGGAGCCACCGAAGTGCGAGAGGAGCAGCGATGATCAAGGAGTGAAGGAGGAACAAGGCACCGAGTGATTCAGGAGAACACCACAAAGCAGAATAGGAGGTTATGAGTAAGTACTACGGCTGTTGGATTCGTCCTCTGCAAGTAACTGACTCAAAGTATGTACCAGACCCGCCTTGGACTTAGTACAAACCCAGTGTTAGGCTCATTACTCAGTACAATCTGTCACAGCTTATTGTTCAAAGCCTCATAACTGCCAACCTGCTGACACATACTCAGTCTGTATTTTAAACACTCAGCACTTTCAGCATTCAGCACTGCACAGTTTGAACAGTTTGCAGTGATCCAAAGTCATACCTCACTTACCTGCAATCTGACCACTGTAGTTATTCACCACCATGAGTTTAGAAGCGCTTTTTTGTGCAACTTTCAGACATTAAAGTTTTGCTGTCACAGTGAAGTAAAAACACTGGAGCAAGAGTAACTCTGCTCAAATACACGGAGGGAAAAAAAGTGCGGCAACTTTAATGCTGATCAAATTAACATCTTCGGACTCTTCAGGGAGAAACTCAACAGTGACCAATTCAGAAAGAAGAAAGAGAGAGATCGAGAGAAGGAAAGGAGGAGAAGAGAGGAAAAAGAAACAGAAGAGGCTTTGTCCAGAGCTATGTGACCTTTAGCAGGACATTCACTCACTGCAAACTTATGGTCAAATGTACAGAACTGATGAACTGCATCAGATATAAGGAGTTACAGTCAGATCTATTTCCTGCTTGTTATTGTACACTTGAGCTCTCAGGACACTGCATCAGATTCTGAGCCTCCTCCCGTCTCCTCCTCCAACACTAATGTGCAAATCGTCTGATGACTTCTCGACACAACGGTCAAAGCTCCTCGTTAAAGCTCGACCTCATCTGATCTGAAGTGAAGGTTACGCCCGGTTCGTACTCAGCGTGAATATGACAGTGAAGGGTGAATAATACATGAGTAACACTGCATATCTGTTTTTCTAGTTAATACATGAAATAAAAATCATTTTAATGTTTACTGAGCTGCTTAAGTTATTTACTGCATGTGAGTTTAGTCTGATTTTACCTATTTTCAATTAAACTCTGACTTTGTTCCAGCATATGGACTTTTTAGTGGGGCGTGGTTAGTTTGGACGGCACTGGACACACTTATGGCCCCTTTACTTTAGAGCCGCTGATAATAATGACACAGAAACTTAGAGAATTACAGGGTTCAGACCCAGACAGAGACCAGACAAACAGAGCTCGAGTGTGTTTACAGAGAAGACAAAAAAAAACATCCTCTATATCCACACTCCAGTTTAATTTCCTTTGGGCAAAGATGAAACATGTGCAGAAAATGACCGGAATTTCCATTGCAACGGCCGAAAGCAAATGTACTTTTATTACTAAAGATGTGTGTTGTTGTACTCATGAGCAGGACACTGCGTCCACAAAGCCCATTTAGTCTTTGAACTACAGACGGCCGTTTGTCGCTGGTGAATTCAGACTCTATATTGACCCTGTAATTACTCCTATATTTGTCAAACCAAATAAAATGACAACAAACAGAACAAAAGAATCAAAATGGGTTAAATTCACATTTTAAAACAATGATGTAAAAGTTTCAGATGAAGGACAAAGGCCTTATCGGTATTTCTGAGGGTTTGGCTCCACAAATTGGACATATTAATCTTATTATGGAAAGAATTTCAACTGACAACATGAACAATGGCCCCACGACTATGAGGCTATTGTGAAATAAAGTATTTCCTTTTCTTTATTTTCAACAGAGACGTAGACGACATAGAACTTTATTTTAGTTTCATGAAATGCATCTCACATTTCCATATATCCTGAGACTAAAACAATGGATGATATACTGCAATTTATCAAGAATTACTTCTAATAATATAGTCAACTCCACCTTCACGTGAACCAAACTGTATGAAATATAATTTAGCACCATTCTTAAATCATGAGAAGAGAATGTATGAATGTAACTAGTACATTTTAGTAAAAAATCTTATTTAAAAATCGATTCGGATGCATTTTGTGCAATGAAGTATCAGGATGTATATCACTGAATCGATTTTTTCTTACACCCTTATTGGATAGAGCCACTAATTACAGAGAGAATAATCATAAACCAAGTAAAAATAAACAGTTAAACAGCTAAATCTACCGTATCAGTCTGACCTGTTCACCAGCTCAATGTTAAACCACAGGGAGGCTAGAAAATTACAATGTCACGTGAACACGACCCCATCAGACGAGGCTAAACTTGACTTTCTCTGCAAACTACCAGTAAAAAGTAAAGAATTCAATCCTCCATTTCTAACACAATAATCTGGATTCCTTTATTTACTCGTTCACAGCTCAAACTCTTATGTAAGACTCATAAAACAAACGTACACAGCTGTACATCCTCACAGCACAGGTCCGTCTCTCACCGCTCCACTTAAAGTCTGCAGGAACTCTACAGGCGCACAGAGGAATGTGACGGCCATTTAACTCTGCTCCAGTGTGACTCCAGTTTACTCCACACAGGCCTGTTCAATCAATCACATCTAAAAGCTCCTGTACCTGATTTTTTCTATGGGAAAATGAGCCAAATTTGGTTTCCAGATATATTATATGAGCAGGTAAAAAGGGGCAGCTGTGTCAAGCTGTGCCATTTGTACTTTAGCTTAAGAGACTCAGGAAGAGCACTGTTAGCATGCTATTTGTATATTGGGCCAGCAAACTATGCTCAGAATGAATAAGGTAAATGAGGAATACCTGTTTAAGACAGTAAAACTTAGGTCCAGCACCTTTACTCGAGGGAAAAGGGACAGTTCAGAGTTTTGTTCATAGTTCCTCATGTCCTGGTGAGCCAGAGTGTTGGAGACGTGTGGAGACACTTTTAAATCTTCCTCCAGTCCTTGTATTTGCAGAGGTGCTGGTGCTGGGCTAGTGCAGGTCAATGGCCACAGTCGTCCTGCCACTAAAAACAGTCTGACCCACTCCACAGACCCGAGGAAAAACTATTAGAGCTCCAGACTGTCCCTGTGAACATCTGTGTCACAGAATCATTTTAGAGTCAAACCGACTGTTGCATCTGAAGGATTTGTGTCTGAGCAGCAGTGAGTTGTTCTTCCTGATAGAAGCTCTGCAGCGGCGACTGATATATGAGAAAATAGAACCTCAACATGCGACGATTCAGGCGACACAAGGTTAGTTTTAGTTCAAACACTATGACACAGACATTTACATGGACAGTCTGATGTAATATTGTCATTATTGTCATGGTGCAATCCTGGTGTTGTCTCTCCCTGCTTCACCCTCCTCTTCACCTTCCTCCTTCCTCTCCTGATCTTCTGGGCATGTCCGACTCCTGCTCCTGCTCCTGCTCCTGCTCCTGCTCCTGGTCCTGCTCCTGCTCCTGGTCCTGCTCCTACTCCTGCTCCTGGTCCTGCTCCTACTCCTGCTCCTGGTCCTGGTCCTGCTCCTGGTCCTGCTCCTGGTCCTGCTCCTGGTCCTGCTCCTGGTCCTGGTCCGACTCCTGCTCCGGCTCCTGCTCCTGGTCCTAGTCCTGGTCCTGGTCCTGCTCCTGGTCCTGCTCCTGGTCCTGGTCCGACTCCTGCTCCTGCTCCTGCTCCTGCTCCTGCTCCTGCTCCTGGTCCTGGTCCTGCTCCTGGTCCTGCTCCTACTCCTGCTCCTGGTCCTGCTCCTGGTCCTGCTCCTGCTCCTGGTCCTGGTCCGACTCCTGCTCCGGCTCCTGGTCCTGGTCCTGGTCCTGGTCCTGGTCCTGCTCCTGCTCCTGCCCCTGACCTGCTGCCCCTGACCTGCTGCCCCTGACCTGCTGCCCCTGACCTGCTGCCCCCACAATATCCATCACTCTTTGCTTTGTAAATAACTCATTGTAATCTCTCCTGGATTCCTGCTGCTCCTTCCCTTATTTCATCGTGACACTGATGTGTTTCTGGTGCTTTGTCGGTTCGATAAAATTTTTTTTAGTGGAAAATCATCTGTGGCCATTGACCTGCACCAGCCCAGCACCAGCACCTCTGCAAACACAAGGACTGGAGGAAGATTTAAACAAGTGACTCCACACGTCTCCAACACTCTGGATCAGCAGGACATGAGGAACTATGAACAAAATTCCCAACTGTCCCTTTAAGAATCAGTAACTTCTGTCAATAACACAGTCTTCATAATAGAGAGATCTGCCAGGAAAAGCATGTGGTTTGAAGCAGAGGTCAGACTTTGGAGGATGAAATTTGACAATGTTGTTAAATTGCTAAGATTAAAATGTTTTTTTAAATTCTATTCTGGAAAACAATAGTGAAGCTCTTTTGTGTCGTATCGCACAGCCTTATGCAGGAAGAACTGGCACTTTCTAAGTTTTTGGAGGGTTTGCTACTTGTTTGTCGCAGTGGAAATGTTATTCTTTGCCTGTATTGTTCCACAGTACAGACGTTTCTGTCTGAATTCTGTAGAGAAAGAAACAGGCGACTAAGCCAAGTTACTAATCAGATCTGTGGCCAAGCAAGTTTTTGTCTTGTTTTGTAGTTTGAATGCAGTTTTTACCTGCAATAGAATAAATGCACAGTGCCATACTGTGGAACATTCCAGGCAAAGCAATAACATCTCCATGGAAACAAGCAGGTGGCAGACAACAGAAAAGTCACATGTTGCACATTTAAGATTTTTTTCCCCAAGTAAAAATCTGTTGTGAGCAAAATAGAATCAACAAAGCAGGAAAACAAAATCATTCTATATTAAAATCAAGATTTCTACACTTCTTTCTGCACCAGATGCCCTTCCTGCCGCATATCTGTTTGTGGAGTGGACATTGTGGACGAAGTGCTTTGCCCAAGGACACAACAGCAGCATAGAAAAGATTCAAACCATCAATGACAACAACACAACATAAACCAGAAAACTAAAGGGACTCGGAGGCCGACTGACAGGAGGAATTTAGCACTGACCAAATGAGCAGTTGTGAAATATTTGTATCTTCATGTGTTTCCAGTTTTGAAGTAACAAAACTAAAACATTCTGACAGCTCAAATGTAAAAGAATTATGAGTTATACCAGTGGTTCTTCACACAAACTGCCAATCATAGTGTATGTTCATGTTTCTTACCAGTTTTCCTGTATGACTTGGGTTAGATTTTTGACGCTTCTAATGTAAAATGAGGTCCTTATGAGCTTTAAACTATGTCAGAATTTTGTGAAATCATCAGAAATATGCCCAGAGTTGTGTTTAGTTCATTTGTTTGTTTCATTCAACACATGTGCTTGAATAATCCTGCAGTATTCGCCTCAGTCTGCATTTCCAGAGCTCCAAATGCTTAGCAGAGTTGGGCAAACTCAGAGCTGTAATCATCCAAATGATTCTAGTGAACCTGTATGACATTAAAAACGCAGTGGAGCACTTCCTGTACATGACATCACGAGGTGGGACAGAGTGTTTTCAGTTTGAGAGAAGAACCTAAATCTGCAGGGTTTGTGTTAAACATGAGTGAATGAAACAAAACCCCAAACTCCAGGTCTGTTTCAGATGAGGAAACAGAAGAGATCAGAAATTGGCCGTTTAATATTGATTATTAGTTTTAGATCAGTGATTCTTGTCAAATCTATTTAAATCAAGATCCAGTTTCGTAAAAAATACTCAATTTCTTCTTAACAATGATGAGTTATGATCATTTGCTGTTCGCTCATGTTCCCCGCAGCAAAAGCAAAGCATATGTGTCCAATTCTGAAGGAACAATCCTCTTACTTCAGACTCGTGGCCACTGTGCCCATGTCAAATGATAGGTTTGGTTTGCTAGACTGAAAGACGTGCATGACAGCAGGAATTCAGCACTGACAAAATGACTCGTTGTAACACATTCGCAGGCTGTTGGCTCAAAGTGTTTAAACTTTAAACTCACCCGGGTTTGGTCTCTGCTTCGTCGGAGATCCAGAGGAAACATTAGGGGGATTCTGTCCCGTTTGCCCCAGCGACGAGCCATCATTCTGGGCTGGCCTGGGTCCGGAGCTCCCTTGTTGTCCTGGAGGTTGACACACTCCCGGCTTAGTTCCTTTCGCCTGTGGCCGAGCAGAAGTTGTAGGAGCAGCTGTAGTTCCCAATTTGGTGGATACTTTCTGTAAAAAAAGTTGATGTTTAGTCATGCTGTCCCATCGGAGCAGTTCAGAAGTCCGCACTGAAACTAAAGCATTGGCCATTTCTTTGTTAAAAAAAAAAAAAAAGAAAAGTGGAGGAAACGCAGTGAAGGAAAGAGAGAGAGAGAAGACTTGGGGGAGGAGAGAAGGAGGAGAGGAGGAGGAGAGAAGGAGGAGAGAAGGAGGAGCTGCAGCCGTGTGCTGCAGGCCACAAGTCAAAAAGCATATTTGTAAAAACTGCTGAAAACTACTTCATTTTTAAAGGAGCATCGCACAAACTTTTCAGGTTTTCTGTCATTATTTCCCACAGTATGAATTAAACTTATCGAACATGCGTTTATTCAATGACATGTGTTTATATTCCACAAAAACAGTGAGCAGGGCTCATCTCCTCACAGATCTGACCTGTAACTTCTGCTTACACAGTGCAACCGTAGTTTTCACAGTAGTTTTGAGAGTGTAAACTGACTGTAGGAGTTTCACTTCACATTTTAGGTCAAGTTCACTCTTACAAATAAAAAATAACTGTCACTAAACATGAACAGTCCTGAGTCAAATGAAGTTGAAGTTTCTGAATTATGACAAATTAGACTCAGAGTCAGTGAATAAGTCATTAAACAGCAACTCTGTCGTTTTAAATGTGCTAAATCAATAAATGGTCTTGTTAAATTTGGTGAAACATTGTGGAGGTTTAGAGCTGCGAGAAGCGTTTTTCCTGATGGGGTTTTGTGTCTGTGCCCTTCCCCCACTCACACTTCAGAAACACACATGGAGCTCAGGCTTCCTGTTCCTCTGAGAAAAGGAAACAGTCACTGCCCACGGTCTTTAAACTCAAGTGCAGTGGTTTTAGGACACAAACATCGATGCTTAATGTTTTTGGTCAGTTTTATTTATTTTCCCCTAAGAATCTTTATACAATAGAACGTGACGGACGGTGACCAAAATCCTCAGGGGCTTAAAATGTGGAAACCTCCATATAAAACACACACGGTTCTGATAAAACAAAAAGCAAAATGTGTGTAGTAGTTTCATAGAGACAATGAGAAGCATCGATGCAGAGTTACATATGGAGTTTAGCAGGAAAGGCCAAAATGGTGGAGGTGTAACATTCACATAATGATTACAGACAGAGTGGGTTCATCAGTGTGTTTAACATGTCACAAAGTGCTTTACTGCATTTTATCATCTATTGTTTACAGCTTCTGCACTTTATCTTCAGACTGTTACAGCTTCTGCATTTTCAGACTCTGTTCTACATTCACTGCACTTTACTTTCATAACTGATGTTTATTGTTAATTGACTGTAGTTTTTTGTGCCGCTGGGCCTGGTCCCCCTGTAAAAGACATGTGGGGCTCAGTGGGTCTTTACCTGGTTAAATAAAGGCTAAAGAAAAAATAAATAAACCCAAGTCTGTACAGTACGAACCTCATGGTGCGATATTTACTGTGATATCGTGGAAAAACTCACGATATTACGATATTCTACAGAAGAACAGACTGACTCTAAAATGCTTCAGTCATTTGGTGCAACATTTATTGTCATTAGGGACGAAATCCAAATCTCTGTTTGATATTTTCACCATAAACATCTCACTGAACCAGATTTATTACAATATAAAACTGTGAATCTGTGACTTTTTCCTCTAAAAATGCTTCACAGACTTAATCCACAGAATGAAGATGTAAAAGTGCTTAGAACAGTTATTTCTTCATGTCGTCTGCACTGAAACGGAGCAAAGGATCATGGTCTATGTAGTTCCCTCTGTTTTAGCTATTTCTGCATCAGAACTGTTCATTTAAGCAAAGACACTTGGGATTCGATATATTGTGATGGTCACGATATTATTGTGAGACCTTTGACGATACGATATCACCAGATTTTGTTTATTGTTACATCCCTACAAAATGGAAATGGAAAAGTGTAGTTTAAAACTCTTTAAAATCCCACTGCAGTTATTCAGGCGCAGACATTTGAACATTTTAAAGAGTTTTAAACATGGTGAACCGCTCACTGACAGATGATAATTAGTTCTGCACGATCCCAATTCAAATAAATAAATATATGAAATGCCACAATTAACAATTCTGATTTTGATAATGATATGGTTGTGTGCAAAAAGAATCATTTTAAAGAAATATTAATACAGCTTTGACACCATCTATACCAAAAACTCATCACAGTGAATAATCAGAAAGCAAAAGGTAAGTGACGAATAACATGTTTCAGAAAATCAGCTGCGGCGCCTTTAAAACTGAAAAGGTCTTGACTTTAAACCAGGCGGTGACTCTGAGCTGAAGGAAACAGTGAAACACAAACTCAAGTGTGGACACGCAGCCTGGCAGAGCCACAGCCCAGAGCTGTTTAACAGACTTTAATATGAAACAAACAACAATAAAGAGACGGAGCAGTGAAAGGTGAAACAAATCAGATCAAATATGAGGGTGTAATTTGAAGGAAATCACAAAAGGTCCAATGACTGATATACTGTCCTCTACAATTATCTAATTACCTCCACTCTGTGGGTTCCTATTGTGTAAAAGCTGCAAACCTGAAATGTTCTGAAACGCATGGGGTGGTTTTATTAGTTTAGCAGTTCATGTTTCAGGCTTCCCTTTCCTCAAAGTGCTCGCGGACATGTTTAGATGTGCACTGAATCTGGATTACAAATGTGAGCAGTTTGTTCACTCTAAATAATCAGGCAGAAAATTCTGCACTATAGGCCACGTTCAGACTGCAGCCTGAATCCTGGATCTGATCTTTTAAAGAAAGTCTGAACGACACATCAGATTTTCTCAGTTGTGACCCAGGCCACTTGGATCTGTGCTCCTAAAACCAAAACATATCCGATCTTTTGCTTCAGTCTGAACGGCCGACACCTTCATCCCACCAACACGTCATCAACAAGTGAGAGTTTGGCTCTTGTGCTGTGAGCCCATCCAGCCCAACGCCGCCGGGTTTCCTCCAGAGCTACGACAACTTTAAACTCTCCAGGAGCTCAGTGCTCAGGTCCAGGTTCAGGAGACTTCTGTAAACCCTGAGCTGTGACGGGGTCGTGTCTCCAGGGCTCATGTGGGACTTTGGGGCGTTTAAAGTTCACACTGGAGATCAGACAAGACACATTTGATTGGAAATGTGAACAACCTCACAAAATAATCGGATTTCACAAAAAAATCCAACTTGCGCATAAAGCCACAGAGCTGAGCCTGACCCTGACCCTTGTTCATGGCATTGGTCAGTACAAAAATCAGGCCTAAACCAGATTTAAAGCCTCAGTATGTCACTTTTTAGCCACAAAAAATAAATAAACAGCATGTTTTTTGTCCATTTTGGTTTGTTGCACTGGAAACTCTGCTCTTTCTTACTGGGCAGGATTTCACCTCCACAAATATGACACTTTTTGGGCCTGGAGGATGTTCTCCTTGTTTCCACTTTGACTATAATATTCCACAGTAAAATGGATCTGTTGCTAAGGCTGTTTTTAACTTTCTGTTTCTGTGGAATCCTGCACCTCCAGAAAGTGATTTACTGAACCTTTAAACCAGGATCTTTGCAGGTTTAAATAGGGATTAAAAGAAGCATCGTCCTTTATAAACTGGAACAAAAAACAAACCCAGATTTAAGCTCGTCTAAACTCGACTAAACCGGAGTCAGATCCAGTCACATCACATGTTGCATAAATACTTTTTCTTGCCAAACCTGCTGGAGGCCTCACATTTAGTTCGCTGCGTTTTGTTTCCCTGAAGTGAACATCTCTGAATCCGTTTGACACTTTTGTGATGCACAAATCCTCCAGGTATTTTGACTGTAATAAACTCCTGCTCGTCTCTGTGGAGGTGTTATTGCTTCTACTGAAAAAGAGCTGTGCAGTTAATCCCATTTTAAACTCGATTCAGACATTTGTAATGGTCCGTGTCCAGTTTGGGTCTGTCAGGAAAAGCCTGAGGTTCAGAGCAGAGTTCAGACTTTGAGGGGAGAAATGGGACAGTTTTGTGTTAAACTGTAATTCTTATTAATTGTTTGTATTGTTTAGGTGATGCAGTGTAACATTTCACTTAAACCAATAACATTTTCACAGAATCAAGAGCAGAACCAAAAAAAGCACTTTAAATGTTTTCTAAGTTCTGTAGATCAGCAGCATCAGGTCTTAAGACCTGGAGGACAGGACAGGAGAACAATGCCCACATCCAACAGCTGAGTTGTATTTCCAGTTACAAATCATATTTTACATAACTCTGACTCCAAACTCCTCCCTACGACTTACTGAAATGACAGTTTCATCGCTTATCTGTAATTATCTATAATTTACACTCTTTACACTGTGTAGTTCTGCTTCTGAAAGGGAAACATTCTGATCTATGTCATAATGTTTAACACACAAACCTGCACATTTAGGCCGAGTTCTTCTCTAAAACAGAAAACACTCTGTTCCACCTTGTGATGTCATGTCGTGTGCTCCACTGTGTTTTTAAGCTCCACACACCGTCACTGAAGTCATTTGGACAGTTTCAGTCCTAGAATTGCCCATTTCTACTGAACTAAAGGTCAAGTGCAGCTGTTTACTTGAAAACGACCACTGCATGACATCACAAGGTGGAACAGAGCAGTTTGAGCTTTGGAGATGTACAGATTAACACTGCAAAATGACTCAAACGTGTGAATGAAACAGCGCAGTATTGATTCTCCTGCCTCTTCTTGATTTGTCCTTATTTTCATTGTGCAAATTTCATTTCATTTTTTCATATCATCAAATTTCATGAGTTTTACCTTTTAAATGTAAATTATTTCATGTTTTAATGTGAGATATGAACATTTTCATAAACAAAATCCAAATTCCTCAAAACCCCTCAGGAGGTCAGGACCTGGACTGTGGAACAGCAGAGGGTTTTATCAGTGTTTTTTGCAGCTGTTTTAGGTGTGAGTCCAGGACGACAGGTGGAAATGAGTGAAGCTAAAATCTGGAACTAGGCAGATTTATTTTGTGATTAATGATGAAGTACACGGTCCTTATGTTGAAGTACACGGTCCTAATGTTGAAGTACACGGTCCTAATGTTGAAGTACACGGTCCTAATGTTGAAGTACACGGTCCTAATGTTGAAGTACACGGTCCTAATGTTGAAGTACACGGTCCTAATGTTGAAGTACACGGTCCTGTCAAATAAACTAAAGAAACAAAAAACAAACATAAGTGGGTTAAAGCTCAGAAGAAAACATTTTGTGTAATATGAGCCCTTTAATGTTCATCTGAAATGCAAACAGGAGCAGCAGCACTGCTTCTGTTGTGAATCAAACTCTGTGAGAAAATCAGGTTTAGTTGATTGTTTAGTTTTGGTTTATTGTGTTAGAAAACACAGGCTGTTCTGTGCCGTCCACATTCCTTCCATAGGTATAAGTGGAATCTGTATTTAGCTGCACGCAGAAGCTCTTAATCATAAAGGAAACACAGGCCAGAACAGAGGTGAAAACAGGTCCCACATGTGGCTTGATAAACATGTTTTGTTTTGTGTGACAGCCTAAGAGAACATGAAAACCAGAAGTGCATCACCGGGTTGTGTCTTTGCCCTTTACTGGCAACAGTGAAGAGGGAAGTTTGTTGAAATGGGTCATTAGCAGCACAGCGAAAATGAAAACATGTTGTAAATTAAAATAATCACCGATTTAGACTTAAATTTGCCAAAGTCTTGATTTGATATTTTTCTGGTTTGATGAGCCGTCCCACCACAACTGTCCCACTTTCATTTGACATGTTTTGATACTTTACAGTAAATATTACAGAATACGGCGGCACAGTGGCTGAGTCTTTCTGTGTGGAGTTTGCATGTTCTCCCCGTGTCTGGATGGGTTTCCTCCAGGTTTCCCCCATCAACCTAAAACATGCAGCACCTGAACTAACATCAAGGACCATGATGTCCACCCTCCTGTGGGCTCCACCTGCAGAGGGGTTCATAGGGGGTCAGAGGGGTTCATAGGGGGTCAGAGGGGTTCATATGGGGTCAGAGGGGTTCATAGGGGGTCAGAGGGGTTCATAGGGGGTCAGAGGGGTTCATATGGGATCAGGTGCTGTGAGGATTGGGCAGTAAACTGCCCCTGTGACCCAGCTGGATTAAGCAGGAGAAGATGGATGGACTTTTCATGGAAAACACAAAATAGTCTGGGTGACCCCAAACTTTTGAACGTTCGTGTATAGAACTTTTTTTACTGCTTTGCCCAGTATTGTTCACAGAGTTAAACTTATCCAGGCCAAGTTATAACTTACATCTGTGGAGAGGCACTGGCACTGCATATATACAAAATAAATACATCCATAACTGAGCATGTGCAGAAAAAGCACAGACTTATATCTCCATTCAAACAAGCAAATGACTTATAAAGTTTCAGGAGAAAAGTTGTGTCTTTAATTGAAGGAGGATTGTTTTATATTCAGGTGTTGTTCTTGCCACGTCAAAACCAACACATGTTCTGCAAAGAAGTTCACACATTCTGGGCTGTCGTCTCACGACACCTTTAAGTCTTTGTCTCCCACTGATCCCATATTAAATGACAAAAGGCCCATGTGACGCATCCAGCCCGGCTCTGCACAACAGAGACATTGTGCCTTTTAGCCTTATCTGTTCCTGTGGCTTTGTTTGGGTTTGGAGCAGTGTGACATCATCTCGAGGTGCCTTCAGTGACCTGAGCGTTTGCCCCGAGGCGAGGGAGGCGTGGACACTTTAGCACGCACTCTTCTTGTCCATAGTTATATAATCTGTATTCTTATTTTCACCCGTGTAACAGATCTGCTCTTTGTTTTGCTCGTCGTGCACTTTCCAAGGAGCAACTGTGCTACTTCAGGACGCCCCGTGCATCTTCTCTGGATCTGCCCCGTGCATCTTCTCTGGATCTGCCCCGTGCATCTTCTCTGGATCTGCCCCGTGCATCTTCTCTGGATCTGCCCCGTGCATCTTCTCTGGATCTGCCCCGTGCATCTTCTCTGGGTGGATCTGCCTCCACACTCCACCAAACCTGAGCCCCACTCTTCATTATTTCACTTCTGCCCTGACGAAAACCATGTCGCTGGTCGAAACGCGTTGGTGTTTTTAATATAAGGGTCAATGACGTGTGAGGACTTTCAACAGGCAAATTCTAAAATATTAAAAAATATGAGTTTCTATGAAACTTTTTCACATATTTCCAGTGTCAGGAGCACAAATCTGTGTTTAACATTTATATGAAACATTTTTAGTGTAAAATATCATGTGGTGCAACTGAGAATAACCTTAAAATAGTTTTATTTTCTAAAACTGTTGGGATATTCATCTAAGTTGTGAGTAATATGAAGTGTAGAGAAACAAACTGTTGTGTTTCTTTAGATTTTTAATGCATTTTGATATTTTCTTTTGCTCCAATATGACGTCACCTGTTTGTGTTTAGTGAACAAGCTACTGCCCTGGAAAATGCTGAAAATGAAGAAAAATGCCTAAAGAACCGTTCACCCAAGTCGACTTTGTCTGTTATTAAACTCCAGCCACAGAATTCTGCTGTTATTAGTGGCACCACATGATGCACGGTCGCACCACATGACATTTGAACACTTTAAGCACAAAAACATGCAGAAAAACTCAGGATTTATGAACAAATGATTTGGTTCCTGGAGCTCAGAGGTGCTACAGAAATGTGCTGAATTATTATGAAATTTGAACCTTTTAACTGAAGAAATTACAATTGGGCTGCGTCATGTCACTGACCTAATTTCAGTCGGTGCCTCGGGTTTGTTCTGTGCCCATTTTTACATTTTCCAGTAAAGGCTGTTTCTTGTTTAGATTTCACATTAACCCTGGTAGAGCAGCTGCTGTTTTTACCTCTTCACCTGTTCATTATTTCAGTTGCTCGAGAAACCCCATAAAATAGGAGGTATAATTTTTCATTTATGAAACATTACAAGGATTTCACATTGTGTAAACAACAGTTAAAACTCTATTATTATTAATGCTCCTGGATCTGCTCAAAAACACAGACTGACCTTCTCCTTGGCGGCTGCGTCTTCACCCTTCGTCTCTTCCGTCGCAGATCTGTTGGGATGTTTGCTCTCCACAGATTCACACGTTATTTCCTTCTCTTGTATTTTCCTGGAGGCTCCCACATTAGCCTCCTCTGACCCCAAAGAGCTCACAGACGTAGACCGGTTTCTCGGGTTCTGGCTCGGGTTCTGGCTCGGACCTGGTCTGGACTTTCCCTTCAGCGGTCTCAGAATGGCCACTTTCAGGGGACTGAGGGGAGGTCTCTGGAGTTTAGCGCTGGCCACAGGGTTTATGGCAGCGGCGGGTCGTCTCGTGTGGACGGGAGAAGATTTGTTCTGTGGAAGAAAAACAATATTTACAAAAGAAGGATAAATGTAAATGGACAGCGGCATTTTAGAGGTCAACTGCAAACAGAGGTCACAGTATCCGTCTCTGTGGAGTAGGGCTGAACGATTAGAAGAGCAAATTTAATTGTGATTTTTCTGGCAGATATTTCGATTTCATCCACAATATTTTTCAATTCCAGCTTCAGTGCACGTGAACATCTGCAGACGTCACAGAAACTTCGTACCATTCAAACACTAAATCCCATAACTCTGATGCAAGAATGAAAACTAAAGTCAAGAATTTATTTCAGATGTCGTTCTATTTATTAAAAGGAAACTTTGAGAGCTTCAGCTGAAGGACTAAAGAGCGTCTACGTCTTAACTGAAATTAACTTCAACTTTTCACAAACATTAAAACTGGAGGATCGATGATCAACGGCTCAACAGCACCAAAGACTTAAAGACAACACAAGGCAGGACTAAAGCAGGACTAAACCAGAACTGAACCAGGTCTAAACCAGGTCTAAACCAAGACTAAACCAGGTCTAAAGCAGGACTAAACCAGGTCTAAACCAAGACTAAACCAGGTCTACACCAGGACTAAACCAGAACGTCGTACGGCCTTAACTCTGAGCTCCACGGGAAACATGTGTCAGGTTCATGTGTGAAACCGGTGATGAAACAAAACTTGGGTCAGTTAGAAACACTGCAAAAAAATGTGGCTTTGACGATCCCTAAATCATGTCTGAAATCGTGATTTTTGGTCCAAAACGACAGAATGTTCAGCTCTACTATGGAGACACCAGAAAAGTGACACAGTGCACCTTTACGACAGGATGTGATTAAACCTGGACATGTAACATATTTGTTTGTACCTGATTGGCTGTTTTTGTGGGCGAGGAGGTCGACCATGATCCCACTTTGGACTTGACATTCTTCAGGTCTATTTTCCCTTGATTTTTGGCCTGGTTTGAAGCTATAGGCCGTGCGATCGCATTCACTCTTGGCTTCCCGGCTTTCTGCGGGTCATTTCTGGGGATTTCTGTGGGCTTTTCTTCATTGTCACAGACAGGGGGCGACATCTGCATCTTCATTTTGTCATCACTTCTCTGTTTTCCCACATCTTTGGTACTTGTACAATCTTCACTACTTTGGTTTCCTCTCTCCCTCGGTGAAATCGCCTCTGTGGTATTTTGGAAGTTCATCACCTCAATATCGCGCCCATCTTTGCTAGCTAGCGCAGCTTCTTTGCTAGCCCACCGCGCTGCTACTATAGCCGTCAAGCTAGTTCTTTGCAGTTCCATATCTGAACCGATGGACAGAAACATGGCTTCTTCTTCGTCGTCTTCGTCATCAGGTATTTCCGTGGTTGAATCAGGCGTTAATGATCTTTTACGGCTGATATTATCACTACTTTTGTCACTACTTCTCTCTGAAGTCGCACTGTTTGTTGACAATGCAAGAGTGATGTTTTCATTCCAGATTTCAGGAGTACATTGGCTGCTGTTTGCATCCAGATAAACCGAGACAGAATAATCATTCGATTCTGATTGGTCGGTGGTAGTTTGAACCCTTTCCACATAAACCAAATCCGTTTTATCACTTCCCTCTTCCTCTTCTTCTGGCGGCCACTTCGTCACGACGATGTCACCGGCTTTGTCGTCAATCACCGTCGTCAATAAAGTTACTTCGAACATGTCATAATCCAGGGGGCTGTTTATCCGCCCGGGGCTGTTCAAGCTGCTCAAACTCCGCAGAGACTCTGGGGACGATTCGCCCAAACACGATGAAGCGGAGGAGGACGAGGAGGACGAGGAGATGGGAAAAGCGTTGCCGTTGTGCAGAGCCAGTCTCATGCTCGACCCGGGTTTGGGCCTGCCAGGGACGCAGCCCAACTGTTGAGAAGCGCTCATCTTGAGTTTCTAAACGGGCCGAGACTAATGATGTTTTTGTGGCCGACTACTCAAATAATTTTCTATTGTAAATTGGGATTCTTTAAATACATTATCATCCAAATAAAAGGCGGAACTGAAGGCTTCTGAGTAGAGAATACTTACGAATAAACTGTATTATTGATGAAAACCAGAAATGATTTATGATGATTATTTGACACTCACTTCTAATAAAGGTCTTTTCGTGTGTTTCAGAGTCTGTAGAGTTCAGATAATGATTATGGCATTGTTTTTAGTGGCAGAGTATTGCAGCCCTAGATCTAAATAAGTCAGAGGTGTTGTTCCTTGGCGTTCAGAGGCTTTGTTCCTTGGCGTTCAGAGGCGTTGCTCTTGAACTTGTTTAGGTGTCAGTTCTCATTATGTGGCAAAAGGAATTCTGTTGACCTGACAGAAGTCTCTTCCATACGTCTGCCTGAAGGGAGGAGCGAACTACACTGACATTAACACACCCGAGATGTTCACAGTCAGGAGTATCTGTTATCAGTTAAGTCCACTTAACTTAACCCTAAGCTGTGCACTTCTCAGTTTAAGCTTTGAGTTTCGTGATCGTTGGTGAGTCGATCCAGAGTTCAGCCCATTAGGTGTCATCCCATTGCAGCATCAGTGATTTATCCTTCACAAAACCTCGACTTGAAGTTTTAATCCCGAGACGAATCCTGCAAAAAAGCAGAAGAAAATACTTGTTACAAAGGGCATGAAATTAAATAATGACTTATAATACTTGAGTGTATTTGAACCATTTCTGAGCATTGCGATTACGATTAGATTTGCAACACAAGTTTAAAAAGGAGGATTCAGTTCGGGCTGCGCATTGTAAAAAAAATGCAGGACGAGAGAAGACTGAAATATGAACTTCTAAACTAGAATTCTTTGCATTTCAGAACACGTTTGTGGAGGTTTACAAGTTTTCACAACAAGATTTTTCCATTTTTTCTATAACTGGACATTCCGGTTTCCTGCGTTAACCCAAAACATGCAACAAATCCTCCAGCAAAGGCAGTTCTGACCAAACAAGATCATGAGACGGATCCTGAGGAGATGCACCAGGAGCATCGAGGGACGGGTCAAATGCAGAGGACAGATTTCCCTACAGGGAGAAGAAAGTGCACCTTTGATCACGACTGATTGTGCAGCTCTACTTGCAATAGAATGAAGTTAGAATCTTATACAGAATATTCTTTTTAATACATTTTTTCCTATGCACCAAGTCAGATGTCTAATAATGTCGCCCTATAATTACCGCAGAAATAACAATGAATAAAGTCACAGCACAAATAAAATACAAATATTTTCTATCATTTTCTGCCTGTTTTGAGCTCTATTTAACTTTTTCCGGGGCTGGACAACGTCATCGGCTGAAAATGAAACTCCAAATATCTGAAGAACCAGAATCGCACAAATGAAACTTTTTGCAGCACAAACGAAACTTTTTGCAGCACAAACGACTGACTCCATTTTGGGCGTTTTCAAGCATTTTGAAGCTTCCTGTGGAGCTGACCCCAGTTTGACCTGTAAAATAATTAATTTTTCCAAACCTAAAGCAGCACAAACAAAACTTTTTGCAGCACAAACGATTGTTTTTGTGTAGGTTTGAGTTTGATGGGGCGACTTCACGCAGGTTAAGAAAATCTACTGAATGGATTTAAGTGTAGGTTAAAGTCCCACTTGTTTTCTTCCAGGCACAAAATGCTCCAATATTTCCAAGCAATTAATTATTTATTTTTTTAAATTGTCAAAATAATACAATCTGTAGAAGAAATATGTCAAATCTAAAAGTCCAGTTTATTTTCCAGTGTGTTTCCTTCTTCCAGACCCTTGGAAATGCTGCCCTCTACGGCCCAAACCAGGAATTACCCTTTAAAGGACATCAGTGCAGAGCAGTGATCAGAGAACGCGTTATTGTACCTCCTGAACTCGTTTATATGGGTCAAAAACAAGAAAAGCTGCTATTTAAAACATCAAAATGAGGACAGCGCCAAATGAGAACTGGGACTGTCGTATCCCACAGGTGGAGAGAGGAACTGAGAACTAAATCATCAAAATAGATCAGATCAAAGTGGAGGAATCGGCCTCTACACTTGTACCTACTCTACAGGAACAGTATCTTTCTCATTTATGACCATTTATTTATATATTGATCAATTAAATCAATTTTGATGGGTTCTGCTTCTTTTTATAAGTGCAGAAATATTACAAACCAATTACATTTTATTTATCTGAAACAACAACCACAGGGTTTTAGTTGAATTAATAGAAAGTGAAAGATTTGGAGCCATTTTTAATTTAATTTAATTTTGTCTGATGATCACTGACAGTTATAAAATTACATATGAGTAATAATGGGTAAATGCACTGAAATTGTAGAATTAAAATGACTCAATTTAGGATTAGGATTTTTTTTCAGTATATTTCTTCATTATTCACTGTTGTGTTTGAAATCGGTTTGACTGGTGTGAAAGCATCAGATTTTAAGTACTGCCTCTGAGTGCCTAAAAACACTTATTTATAAGAGTATATGGTGAAAATTATGGTGAAAATGTGGTTTGCAGGATAATTATGCACAACATAAAAAGTGTAGTTACTACAGTAAAAACAGCTCCTCCACTCGCCCGAATCCTGCTGAATAAAAAACTCTTTCTCTCTCTGTCCTGCCATGAGTTCACACATTATAATAAGTTAAATATTGACTCATTTTATAGGCGCTGAAATCAACACCAGCTGCTTCTTCCCTTCACGACTGAGTAGAAGAGTCGGGTTTTGTAGGTTTTCCAAATATTGTGGGACTTGAGCGATGCTGAGGCTAAATATAAACTCTGTGCTTGAGTTTCTGCCAGTTCAGGAAAATGTTCACGTCGAGATCTCCATGGAAACAGCACTGACACGACTATTGTGTTCATGGGCTTTTCGAGATAGATGAGTTAAATGCCCGACTGTGGAACATTAGGGAACATTAGATCTGCATGGAGACAAGCAGGTGGGAGACCTTCCAGCAGAAAAGTTGCACATTTAAAGGGACAGTTGGGACTTTTGTTCATAGTTACTATTAGAGCTCCAGACTAAACAAAAAAAACAAAAATATGGCTGTTTGCTGCAAGTGCAAGAGGAGGTAGAGGGTGGAAAAAAGCAGCAAATGAAATCCAGGCATTTCAAAAAAGTAAAAATCGCACAAGGAAAAGTATAGTTCAAAGGCCTTTATTTCGATGGCCAAAGCAACATGTTTCAAACATGTCAGACTGTCCCTGTGAACGTCTGTGTCTGTAGAATAAAGTTTGAAATAACACTAACGTTGCATCACCTGAATCGTCGCATGTTGAGGTTCTATTTTCTCATATATCAGTCACCGCTGTCGAGCTTCTGTCAGGAAGAACAACTCACTGCTGCTCAGACACAAATCCTCCAGATGCAGCGGTCGGTTTGACTCTAAAATGATTCTGTGACACAGACGTTCACAGGGACAGTCTGGAGCTCTAATAGTTTTTCCTCGGGTCTGTGGAGTGGGTCAGACTGTTTTTAGTGGCAGGACGACTGTGGCCATTGACCTGCACTAGCCCAGCACCAGCACCTCTGCAAATACAAGGACTGGAGGAAGAGTTAAACAAGTGTCTCCACACGTCTCCAACACTCTGGATCAGCAGGAAATGAGGAACTATGAACAAAACTCTGAACTGTCCCTTTAAGACAAACTCACTAAACATCTACTATAAACTAGAAAATATCCCTTTTTTAAATGAAAACAAAACAGAACAAATGACATGAAGGTATATTTTAGTACGGCCCTTGATGTTCATCTAAAATCTAAATGGTTCATAATCATATTTGAGTGTCTGAGTCTCTGACTTCTGTGTATTATCTCAGCTCTGGTCCTCAGACTCGGAGGAGGTGCCCCACATATCGACTCAAACGAAGCCTGAAAACGACTCTGGCTTAAACTGGTCACGTTTCTCCATGTCGCCCTGAGTGTTGTCCACTCCTATTAGAACAAACCCTTCATCCCCGACAAGAAGCTGTGTGTAAAACTGAAGTGGAAGCTGCAGTAAGAAGTGGTGCTAAGTAAAAAATTGCTCCAAATCTTTCACTTTCAATTAATTCAGCTAAAAATTACAGCAATAATTTTAATTTTGAATCTCTGCTTGAACAGTTTCAAATGTATTTACTTTGTTTTGTTGACTTATGATTATTGCACAAGACAATATTGTTTTACTCATATTCTGGTGATATAGAGTGTTGCCCAAACAAAAACTGATCAAAACAGACTAAAAACAGGACAGAGGTTTGTGGATGCAGTTGTTTCTGGTGCAGTGGGCTGTTGTTTCTGGTGCAGTGGGCTGGAGGAGGCTTTAGGAAACACAGAGGAAACACAGACAGAGCCTGACAGGCCTGAACACAGCAGAGACAACAGGAGGAGGCTGGAATCACACCAGAACAGATTTACTCAATGAACAAAAGAGCACCTAAGTTAATCTACTCAACTGGAGACTGGCAGTTGAAGAAAATACTCGTACAATTAACATGGTTGATTGTTTTATGTAATAAAGTAAAAGTTGTTTTGCCCCAGTCCAAATATACAGTATTGTATAAGCGCCTCCTACAGGGTAAAAATGAGAGCGTTGTGTCTTTATCGTGTCAGTTAGTCTGTTAGCATCACCATGTGTGGCTCATGGATTTAGAATAAGACACAATAAGATAAGACACAAAGGCCCAGAAAGAACCGTCCCAAAGAAGCACAGAACCGTCCCAAAGAAGCACAGAACCGTCCCAAAGAAGCACAGAACCGTCCCAAAGAAGCACAGAACCGTCCCAGAGAAGCACAGAACCGTCCCAAAGAAGCACAGAACCATCCCAAAGAAGCACAGAACCGTCCCAAAGAAGCACAGAACCGTCCCAAAGAAGCACAGAACCGTCCCAGAGAAGCACAGAACCGTCCCAGAGAAGCACAGAGCATTTCAGTGAAATCAAACTGCTCGTGTTCGGCTCACAGCTTCAGCAGTTTTCATAAAGGTCGGATTTTTATTTTAACCTTTATTTACCCAGGAAAGTCCCATTGAGACACTAATCTGTTTTTCAAGGGAGTCCTGCCCTGCACACACCACTTTCACTAGGCCATGTGGGAGAAGTGTCTTGCCTAAAGACACAAGGACAGTTTCTGTGACTGACCCCCTGTGGCACCTGGAGCTCCCAGTGTCTCCATCCAAGTCCTGACCAGAACCTGCTGAGCTCCTGAGACCTGACGGATCAGACTCTGATGAGCCTCTTCTGGATTCTGTAGGAATTCTTCTGTATTTTTGCCATATGAACTTAACTTTTTATTTTTTATCATCAAAGTGCCAAAAATCCTCGTTGTCAGAGTTCTCGTGGCCCCGCTGAGGCTGCACTCGCTCCGCTCCAGCAGCTCTCGCTCTGATTGGTCAGAACTGCACGTTTCTGATGTCACAGGTTTTCTGGCGTTGGGAATTAATGAGTGAAAATCTTTTTTGGGCCCAGGCGCCAATGAGCTCAGGCCATCGAAAACAACACAACTCCGTTCATTCTTAGATTCATTTCCGGATTTTATTCTAGTTCTGTGGTGCGGAAGTTAAAGTTATTATTGAAAATGCTGAAGAAATCACTACGATAAAACACAGTGGACATTAGGAAAGTGTTAGAGGAACAACTCTGAACCACTGCAAATCATTTCAAATGAACTGTTTTTCACATTTTTAAGGTGGTGACGGCGTCGAACAATTTAACAGTTCTGTACTTTAGGAAAAGACCAGAGTTAAACAAGGACATATTAAGAACTCAATTTGAGACTAAACCAAAATTTAAGCAGCCGAGATCCTCAAATCGTCCCGACTCTTTAAGATGATTTCTAGTCCTGGTCTATTTTTATTCTCACACCTTATTTTAGGTTTGGCTTTTATTTGATTAGTTAAATATTTACTCATTATTTTCCCTGCAGAAGAACATTCCTATTTCACTGCCAACGGCAATAAAACTTTCTGCTTATGTTATTTATTAAACCAGGACTATTAAACTGAAGACTAAACAGGGACCACACCTGATCTGGATTAAACCGGGACCAGAACAAATCTACAAATCTACAAATCTACAAATCTACAAATCTACAAATCTACAAATCTACAAATCTACAAATCTACAAATCTAAACCAGGACGAGCCCAACAGTGAAGATGGACTAAACCCGGAATGAAACCAAAGCTGTTTTGGAGACGCTTTGACTCACAATAAATCAAACTTGCTGAAAGGTGAGTTTTCTGGTGCACTGCCTGTGTCATTGCATTGCCTGAAATATTCCACAATATGGCATTAACCTGTGTGTCTTTCATTTATTTAAACACAGGCGTCGTCATCACCATCAAAATCAGTTTGGTGGATTTTGCAGCTTTATGTCATTTTGTTTAACATGCAACAAAACAACAATTTCTGTGGAGAAAATAAGGTTTTTAGAGCCTCCACTAGAAAAGTTACGTAGTGCCTCTTTAATTGCTTCGCTTTTCTTTTTCCTACTTTTTTAACTTGAGGACAAACTGTTCTGTTTTCCCCCTGACTTCACAGAGTTAAACTAGTCAGACTTTAAATGCTTAAATGCTTTTTTTTTCCTTCTACGACTGTCAAAACATTTCAGAAGTTTTACTCCCCCGACTCTCCCTGTGTAAATGTTATGTAACAGTTCTGCTCCAGACCAATGATGTCATTTTCCCCCTCATCCCGATATGAAGAAACACTCTGTACCTTCCAACCATGAAGAGCAGCAAAGCAAAGAAAAAATAGACCACGTTTTTGTTTTGTCTTATTCATTTCAACACATAAAAAAGTTGTGTTTGCCCCAATTACAAAAACATTCATCTGGCATTAAATATTGCTCAAACCTGCACAAATCGCTCCAAATACAACTTCAGATGAGTAAATGAGAAGGAAAAACAACTACAACATGTTTAAAAGCTCTGAAAAGTCCTGGTTTTTCATAATAGGCCTGTTTTAAAATGTAAACTGAGAGGCTTTTCTGGACACCCAGAGTCGCCTTACAACACAAACAAATACGATTCAAACAGACAGTTAAAGTGGGACAGTATTTCACTGACTGATTGTGTTTAGTCTTTAGTATTTTATTAGCTTCATTATTACTCACAATATTTGTCCAAAAAAGTTCAGCTCAACTAACTTTTCACTGGTTTAAGCGCTTCCCTCATTTGCCTGTTGAGGTTTCGTCTGGTTGAGTTGTCGTCAGTTCTTTGTGACCTCTGACCTCCGGGAGTTTTCACTTTGATTCTAACGAGACCAGAGGAGACACGGCGACACCACACGAACTCTTCACCACCGCCTTAATCCATCATTAAGAGATTCCACACTTCAGCTACAGGGACACGGCAAATACACTCAACAAACCAACTGTTTAAGACACGTATAAGACCTGCGCTCAGATGCAGCCAGTGGGGACATGACCATAACTGAAATCTGGTGATATCGACTCGTCAAAGGTCTCACAATAATATCGTGACCATCACAATATATCGAATCCCAAGTGTCTTTGCTTAAATGAACAGTTCTGATGCAGAAATAGATTAAAAAAACAGAGGGAACTACATAGACCATGATCCTTTGCTCCGTTTCAGTGCAGAAACATGAAGAAATAACTGTTCTAAGCACTTTTACATCTTCATTCTGTGGATTAAGTCTGTGAAGCATTTTTAGAGGAAAAAGTCTCAGATTCACAGTTTTATATTGTAATAAATCTGGTTCAGTGAGATGTTTATGGTGAAAATATCGAACAGAGATTTGGATTTCGTCCCTAATGACAATAAATGTTGCACCAAATGACTGAAGCATTTTAGAGTCAGTCTGTTCTTCTGTAGAATATCGTAATATTGTGAGTTTTTACCACAATATCGCAGTAAATATCGTACTGTGAGGTTCAGACTGTGACAATATCGTATCGTGAGACTTGGATATCGTTACACCTTTAGTAACCAGTATTTTTCTGTTAAAGGGACAGTTGGGAAGTTTGTTCATAGTTCCTCATGTCCTGCTGATCCAGAGTGTTGGAGACGTGTGGAGACACTTGTTTAAATCTTCCTCCAGTCCTTGTATTTGCAGAGGTGCTGGTGCTGGGCTAGTGCAGGTCAATGGCCACAGTCGTCCTGCCACTAAAAACAGTCTGACCCACTCCACAGACCCGAGGAAACTATTAGAGCTCCAGACTGTCCCTGTGAACGTCTGTGTCACAGAATCATTTTAGAGTCAAACCGACCGCTGCATCTGAAGGATTTGTGTCTGAGCAGCAGTGAGTTGTTCTTCCTGACAGAAGCTCTGACGCGGTGACTGATATATGAGAAAATAGAACCTCAACATGAGACGATTCAGGCAATGCAACGTTAGTTTTATTTCAAACATTATTGTCTGGACACAGACGTTCACAGGGACAGTACATACACTTATATATAGTATATACACGTATATACACTTCATACTTTTTTATTCTTTTGCATTTCTGCAGTTACAGGTGTTGCTATTGCTCAGATATCCTTAATATTTTGCCTGTCTTCAGCTCAGTGAAACTACAGGAACACAGGATGTTCAGACTAATATAATAATCACACGTAAGAAGTGTAAAGTACATTTCGACATGGTTCCAGGTGCATGAGTTTATACGTAAAAGTGTCTCTTCCTGCACCGTGTAAAGGCTCAGGATACAGCGCTGGTGTGGAGTTTCCTTTGGGCTCTCAGCCAATCACAGAGCTCGATACAGAGACGCGGGTTCAGCTTTCACCAAACCTCCTCTCATCACGTTACAGCCACAGAAATCCTCCTGGTCCCGGCTTAGTCCTGGTTTAAACTCGGGGCAGTTCTGCTTCTGTTTTAGTACTTGTCCCATCCCAGTTTAGTCCTGGTTTGGTCCTGGTTTAGTTGTGGGTTACTTTAGCTTCAGTCTTGGTCGAGTCCTGTTTCAGTCTTGGTTCAGTCTTGGTTCAGCCCAGTCCTAGTTTAGTCCAATTTCAGACCTTCCTCAGCTCTTATTTAGTCCTGATTTTTAGTCTTGATTTTTCCTGGTTTAGTCCTGCTTTAGTCCTGCATTAGTTCTGCTTTAGTCCTGGTTTAGTCCTGGTTTAGTCCTGGTTTAGTCCTGGTTTAGTCCTGCATTAGTTCTGCTTTAGTCCTGGTTTAGTCCTGGTTTAGTCCTGGTTTAGTCCTGGTTTAGTCCTGCTTTAGTCCTGCTTTAGTCCTGGTTTAGTCCTGGTTTAGTCCTGCTTTAGTCCTGCTTTAGTCCTGGGTTAGTCCTGGGTTAGTCCTGCTTTAGTCCTGGTTTAGACCTGGTCTGGTCTTGCTGCAGACCTTGTGCGTTGCCATAGTGACACATTCTGCTTAGTCACTCCCTGATTCAGAAAAACTGAACCAAAAATATTCAATTCTGAGGATCCAAAGCAAATGTGTAGTTTTCTCCTCATTGTTCCCAGTGAGGAGACGAGAGTGTGCAGCTCTGCTCAGGGAAAACGACTGTTCCCAGTGAGGAGACGAGTGTGTGCAGCTCTGCTCAGGGAAAACGACTGTTCCCAGTGAGGAGACGAGTGTCTGCAGCTCTGCTCAGGGAAAACGACTGTTCCCAGTGAGGAGACGAGTGTCTGCAGCTCTGCTCAGGGAAAACGACTGTTCCCAGTGAGGAGACGAGTGTGTGCAGCTCTGCTCAGGGAAAACGCAGCGGATGACGTCAGAATTAGAAAAAAACAAACGTAATAATGAATGAATGAGTGCAGCACCTGCAGCCTGAGCGGGACAGATAAAGAAGCCCTCTGCATGTGTGTGGTGGACCCTGTTTGTACAAATGCATTCAAATCAACACATAAAATCAGAGTAAAGGAGTAAATGCATAAATAAATCTACATTACATTAGCTAATATAGACGATGATGTCAATGGGAAATGAAATAGTGTCACCGATAACCGAGCGTCAGCATTAGTGTAAGTGGAAAAGCTCTAAATGCCTCTGATGTTAAAGGGCCACAGTAAAACCAGGGCCAGAGGAAAGTCCAAATATAATGTTATGGAAACATAAACTACAGGCACAGTTTAATACACTGACCTGAGCCGAGTCAGGGACAAATCTCCTGAAGGATTCTGACGTTTAAGCAGAATAATCCACCTTAAATCCTGGTCCAGGGCAGGTTTAGCCTCAGGAAGAGTCTCAGTACCTGTGCTGATAACATGATGATAAAAACCTCTTCTTTAGACAACAGAAGGAGATTTTCAGGATTAAATAATAGGACTTCTTCTATATGACCATTTGGTCTGATATTTACATAACCCCTCAGTGTCCAGGCAGGTTTGGGCGTTGGTCTCAAACTTGTTCTGATACAGTTTAAGTTCGTTCTAAAGTTCTTCAGGAAAAGTTCTGTGACTTTATCCGTATCAATGTTCAAATCTCTACTTTCAGCACTAGTTTTAGTATCGTTTAGTATCTTCTGACGTCCTAGTCCCATTTTAGTCCATGTTTGGTCCAAGTTTGATCCTTGATTATTTAAATTTCAGTCCTGGACCTGATTTAGTTCTGGGATGAATCATGGAACCTGCCGTGAAAGTGTAAACAGGAAATCGAGGAGAAAAGAGGATGTTAAAGATAAACACTGCTGATTTGGCTGATTTGGGACTTTTTTCAAGTTGGTTTTCCAGACAAAATGATTTTCCAGTTTAGAGAGCGGTTTTAAAGTCCCATTTTATTACCTGACAGATAATAATGAAAGAAAAACAATTCGGCTGAAATATTTGGAAAGGTCTAAGAAGCCACATTTTAATGATAAAAAAAAGGGCCAAACAAGAATTCAGGCAAAACTGAACCAGGAATCAACAATTCATAAAATTTAGGATTCAAAGAGGCACCGAACCAGGGAGTTCATAAATGTGCAACGAAATCCGAGTCTCACAATACGATATCGTCACGGTCTGAACCTCACGGTGCGATATTTACTGCGATATTTACTGCGATATTTACTGCGATATTTACTGCGATATTTATCCCTGCGATATTTATCCCTGCGATATCGTGGGAAAGTTCACGATATTACGATATTCTACAGAATAACAGACTGACTCTAAAATGCTTCAGTCATTTGGTGCAACATTTATTGTCATTAGGGACGAAATCCAAATCTCTGTTCGATATTTTCACCATAAACATCTCACTGAACCAGATTTATTACAATATAAACCTGTGAATCTGCGACTTTTTCCTCTAAAAATGCTTCACAGACTTAATCCACAGAATGAAGATGTAAAAGTGCTTAGAACAGTTATTTCTTCATGTTTCTGCACTGAAACGGAGCAAAGGATCATGGTCTATGTAGTTCCCTCTGTGTTTTTAATGTGGTGTAATGTGTATTATTTTGCGTTTATTGTTTTTTATCTTGTTTTATTCTTGTACAGCACTTTGTCGCCTTTGGCTGTTGGAAAGTGCTACAGAAATAAAGTTTGATTGATTTTTAGCTGTTTCTGCATCAGAACTGTTCATTTAAGCAAAGACACTTCGATATATTGTGATGGTCACGATATTATTGTGAGACCTGATGATACGATATCACCAGATTTAGGCTATTGTTCCATCCCTAGTAGTGAATCAAGTTTAAACCAGGACATCAACAGCTTATTAAACAATCTGTGTATAAATGTCATAAAGATCCCATGTTCTGGGCCTCGTATGACACGTACCATATGTCCAAACTTGGTCAGAAGTGTCGGTGCCGCCGCTTTAACGCTCAGGCTGAAATTCCACAAACAGATAAGGCTCCACACACTGAGCTCAGCTCCACTCAGATACAAACACCACAGCACATTTAAGCACTACGGACTTTACAGGTCAGATCTGTGGAGGAGGAACCCAACCCACAGTGAGACTGAGACTTTATTGATCCACAAGGGGAAATATTAGGACACAGCAGCTCACACCTCAAAATATAATATAATAACAAAGAGCAAAAATATAAATGGTAGTAAGAAATTCTAATTAAGTAACAAAAAAGAGCAAGAAACAGGTGTCAAATAAGGCACAATTATGTAAATCTCTTTTTCTCTTTTTCAAGGGCCAAGGCAGTGGCACAAGAAAACAGTTTAGAATATTACAGGACACAAGCAACAGTTTCATAAAACTATTTAAAACTGTTACTATATAAACTTCAATAACTGTGAAAAGAAGGCAGATATGATGATGATATTATTTATAACAGCCTGTTTGAATAGAAATAAATAAAACTTCCCTTCATCTCCATGGGCCAAACAGCCTCTTGAACGGCCACGTTTCACCGCAGCCTCGACTTCTGAGGACGGTAAAGTGTGTCGGAGCCTTTCCGCGGACGCGACTCGTCAAACACAGTTACATCATCTCTTTGTGTCACTACTAAAGATTAAACATGTACGACGTTTAATTAAAGTCTCTATGCAACACCATAATCCTGCTGCAAAGGATCAACACTCACAGTGTGTTATCTACGGGAGGGCATCTGGAGTAAAACACATGCTGTGCTCACACTTGTACATTTGTACTTTTGTTTTTTGTTGCCTGTGGAGTTTGGACACTGAGCGGAGTGAACGTTAATGGAGTTTTGTGTCAAAGTGACTGAATTGTGCAGTTGGTGAGTCTGGAAAATAGTTTTTAGGGTCTGATTATTGTTTAATGTAAATTTTACTGTTTTACTAAATGTTCCTGATGTATTTTTGACCCTTGTGGCCACAATCCGGAGTGTTTCCATTCATTTTGTCAGGTCTGTTCCTGAACCTGCACTGTCCCAATCAAATAAGCAAAGAAATCACATTCAATAAAATTAAATTAAATTAAATGACTGGTGTGATTGTGTGTTGATTTGGTTCCCTTCATTCGCTCTATATTTGCTCATCTACTTTTACCACACCACATTCATACTCAGCAAGGTGGGTAAAGTGTCCTGCTTAAGGACACAACAACAGAACCTGGTTTAAGTCAGAACTGACCCACAACCTTCAGGTCTAAACACTGAGACGCTGACGAGACTGAACCTTTCCTGAATGAACCGTCTCCAGCTCGTTTATTAGAACTAGTTTAAAACCACATGACGATATTTAAGATACACAAGGCGTCGTTTCTGAAGGAGAGTCCGACGCCTCCTGCTTCTCTACACAAAGGTCTCAATCTTACATTTATTAAATCAATAATCAGGTGAAACCTGCAGTAACTAAATACAGCAGCACATTTCTCCACATCAGTCACACAGTATTAAACAGGATAATACACCTCGGGTTAGCAGCGTCTTCAGAATAAACTCATCCAAAAAGCAAATAAAATAAGAGGAAAAACTCTTGACACGTGAACTGTCAGTGCTTTTGAGCTTCAGGGCGACAAAGTGAAAAGAGGCTGGAGAAATGTCCAGACGCATTTGTCTTCACTGCTATTGCACATTTTGAACAAGATAAAGTCTCGTGTAGATTATTTATTCAGTTTTAGGAAAGGTTGTGTTTTAATGGTGATTAGAGCGAGTGTCTGAAACATTTCAAAGATAATTTCCTGCATATTAAACACATACGATTCATAATTTTGGAGCTGCACCAGTGAATATGTGGAGTATTTAGTTTTGGCTGAGCTCCACTCGAGCCAGAGGAACAAAGCTTCTCCTGTATGTTCTATTGTAAAGGGATAAAGTTACTCCAACAATCGTCCGCTCACAGCATCTGGAAACTATCAGGGCCTCGTCTCCAAAGATTAAAACAAGAAAGTCCTGCTTAAGTTCTGCGCTGCATCTTATTCTTATTCTTATTCGTGCAACTCAGACATGACTTGAATTCATTAAAACACAGTCAAAGCTGCGCCTAAAAAAACACGACTAGTTCATTTTAAACGGTCCACAGTTGTTCCTCACTTCCCCAGTGCATTCTGAGCATCCTGACTGTTCACCACAAAGAGTTTTTCACACTTTTCAGAGGCAACTTTCCTCTCTAACAACAGCTAGCATGCAAACAAGCACTTCCTGACTCTCAAACAATAAAAAAAACACAATACAAACAGCACGGAACAGACTCATTCAGACACATTTTGCTCAGACACATGTGTCGGGCGTTTAAAGCCTCGATGGGGCAGACAGTATGATCTAAATGCTGAGAGTGGACGTTCATGTCGGCGATTTAACTGTAATATAAACATGTGATCCCCGTTCAGGCTCTGATTTAACTTAACCTGATCACTTGGCGCATATTTAAAGGCCCCGTGTCTGTGGATGAAGGCAGGATACAGGTCAGATCTGTGAAGAGGCAATCCCGCCTAAAGCAAGTACAGTTTTGGCAATAAAACATCTGTAATTACATTAATGCACAACAGATGCGTCTAATTCAATACCAAAGCAAGAAGAAGAAGAAGAAATAGATTTTGTACTTTTGTTCATGTTGTTGTGAGGCGACCTCAGGCGTCCAGAGGCGCCAAAGGAATAAAGTGTATTATTATTATTATTATTATTATTATTATTATTATTATTATTATTATTATTATTATTATTATTATTATTATTATTATTATTATTATTATTTTGTTGTCATGTCTTGGTCGACTTTATTGTCCATATTTGTAGCTGCATTTGTGCTTCAGGCTCTGACCTGTCAGGAGCAGTTGGTCTGAAGCACTTGTGCACAGAGCTCGAGCACTGAGGCTGTTTACGGCTGCACATCTCACAAAAGCATCAAAATCACAGTCATGTAATAATCAATATCACAACAAACTAAATATATCGCGATAACATCATCTCCATGTGTCAAAAACGAGTTTAAAACATTGCTATAGGCAGATTTTATTAGTATTTATTACTTTAGTGTTGGTTTTGATTTTGATGCAGTTTGACTCATAAACTGATGTAACGTTTTAGTTTTAATATAACTGATTTTACTGTCTCAAAAATAATGCTTATTGATGATAATCTTGATATTACAGTCGTCAATAATCATATCACATGTCATCATCATAGGCAGAACATGCAAACTCCACACAGAGAAGCTCTGCAGCACCAGTGCTCACCAAACCGTCTCCATTTTTCTTCACATATATTTAATAATTTAGTGCGTTCTATATATATATTTTGGACATATTTCTTTATGAATAGCTTCTTTTTCCCAGTATCGCTGACAGTTCCTCAGTCCATTTGTTAGAATAGTTACAAAATGGTGCAAAGTTAGTCATAAATTAATAATTAAAAGACCACTAGCTCTTTGTGGACAAGGCGACGGCTGGAAATCATTTACCCTGAAGTAGGTTGAATAATTGCCCCTGTGGCAAACCTGTTACCGCACAGTCTCAATTAGATCTGCTACACAGAGCTGGACAACGCACACAAATCCATACATCCCACATGTGTCTGTAAGCCACACATGCCGTCAGTGAACGAGGGAACGTGACAGTTCGGAGTCTGGCCAGAAAACGAGTTAAAACGGAAACGACAGAAAACTCACCTTATTTAGTTTAGGTTTAAAGGTGAAGAGAAGAACGTCTTTGGCTCAGTGTCCTCACGGCACAGTCAATGCAGCAAGCGGCGTCGTTCTTACGCAGGCTGTGAGCTCGAAGGGCGGGAGGGAGGAGAGGAAGGAGGGAGGAGAGAGAGAGGAAGGAGGGAGGAGAGAGAGAAAAACGCAGCAAAGGATACACCTCCCGATTTGGTTTTGAAATGCGAGTGGTGCTGCGTGGGGCTGCGGTAACGAGGAACAGGCGAGGAGAGAGGAGGAGGGAAAAGAGGGGAGAGGAGAGGAAGAGGGGATAGACAGACAAAAGAAGGGAGGGAGAGATACAAATAACAAAATGGGAGAGATGAGGGAGGAAAAGTGCAGAAAAAGAGGGAAGGGGAGAGACATAAGAGGGATGAGGTAAGACAGGGAGCGAGAAGGGAAAAGAGAGGGAGAGAAGGATGAAGGGGTGTAGAGATGGGGGTAATTAGGTGGAAGAGGGACAGGAGGACAGAGAGAGCAAAGGGGGGGAGTGTTAGAGGAGAAGGAGAAATGACAACAGTAAGAAAAAGAGAGAGAAGGGAAGAGAAAGGGGGGGGGGGGGGTCACATCAGAATCCCAAACCGTCTGCACAGTATGAAAAACAGACTGAATTCTCATCTTACCAAAGGCCTGGGACACGTCTCTGGTTTGAATCTAGAAAAGTACAGATGGATTTCGCAGTAAAACGGTGCAAACGAATGTCCTTGAGCCGAATATTCCACTGTGCAATTCATCAAATAAGAATCGAGATCATCTCAAATCATAAATGCACCGGAAAAAACAATATGTAGATAAGTAAAAATGACTTAAATTAAGAACATTTTACTTCATCTGAGTAGATTCAGCTTGATTCTACTTGTGGATTAAGAAAGTTTTACCCTGATTTGAGTAAATTCAACTTGACAAGTAAAATGATCTGCAGTGGAATAAGTGTTTTTTTCTTAATGCGAGAAACATTTGATTTTGTTTCTTATTTTAAACGCAAAAGTGTTTTTTTCTTATTTTAAGTGCAGCCAGAGGCATTTTCATATTTTAAGTACAAAAGTCTTATTCCACTGCAGATCATTTCACTTGTCGTGGCCACACCGGCTCGTCAAAGCCTGATCCCGTCAGATCTCAGGAGCTCAGGGTCTGGTTAGTACTTGGATGGAGACACTGGGAGCTCCAGGTGCCACAGTGGGGCCAGTGGTCGTAGTGTCCTGAGGCAAGACACGTCACCCACACTGCCGAGTATGAAAGTGGTGTGTGTGTGATGGTGGTGGTCGGAGGGGCCGATGGTGCAGATTGGAGCCTCGCTTACGTCAGTCTGCCCCAGGGCAGCTGTGGCTACAGTAGTAGTTTACACCACCGGGTCTGGAGTGAATGAATAATGCTGTAAAGAGTCTTTGAGTGTCCTAAAAGTGCTGTATAAAACTGATGCATTATTATTATCAAGTGAAATTTACTCAAATCCTGGTAAAACTTTCTTCATCCACATCACTTCAGAGTCAGTAAAAGCAGAGTTCAGATTTAGGGTTAAAGGGCAAATATTAAAAGTCTTTATTGTTGATTGAGTTTCAGGACATGTCTGTGTTTTTAGTAAGACAAAATCAAACTGAACTGGACATAATGACTGATCAGAGGGGAAACACTTCATCCTCCAGGCAAATATGAGTAAAGGAGAGATTGGTGCTTGTTTAAGAGGCTTTAGACTGAGCTGCCCCGGGGCCCTGGGGCCCCTGTGGCCTCAGAAATATCTCACCATCATCAGGACTGAAAAGCAATTTACAACACACATAACCAAGCACTTTTTAAAGGAACTATTATGCTCTAACTGAGTCTAAAGCTGCTGTAGTCGTTTCCCTTTCTCGTTTCCTCTCTCAAACTTCGAGTGATTCCCGCAGTCATTTTAAGTCTCCTGTATTCAACACATCATCGCTACTGGAACACACCCACTGCCCTGTAATTCTTCTCTAATTGAATTTTCTTAATCGAGGATACATGTAGAATAGGATTAGCCTGATTCATCAGCCAGTTTCTCTTGGTGGAAACAGTGGCCTCGCAGCCTTAGGATTCAGGTTCTTTTTTATTTAACCAGTCGCTGCTGTTTGGTGGTGACGTTTGTAAAGCGCCGGAACGATCAGTGGGGTCCAAGGAATCATCAGCACAACAGCAAACAGAGCAGAGTGAACACGTCTGTCAGGAGCGTCTGTCGTTTCTGTGAGGTGAACTTGCAAATTAAAGGTACGATAAAGAATGTAAAGTTCTGATTTGACAAAGGAAGGAGGAGAGCATCTGCAGCCGGTTCTGGCCGACACGACGCTTCACTGTTTGGTCTGTGCAGCGACTGTAACTTCCGGGGTTCTGGCAAAGAGCCGAGTGTGTTTCGATTCCTGACTCGTCGCTGGGGAGAAATGAAGTTGAGCGGAGGCACTAGGAGGCACCAGCCGGGCTTTGCAGAGGCATTTTGGTTAAAACAATGAAAAATGATTTGCTGATGTGAACTTATTGTGTGTAAAAGCTGCTAACCCTGCAGTTTAGAAATCCACAAACATGTTCTGAAACACAGTCTTGTGTTACTTTACCATCCTTCTCTCAAATGTGATTGCTCCTGGAAACATAACTAATTGTCATTGGAAGTGAATATATATCAGCAGCCAAAATAGCTGTATTTTGTGAAATGAAAAGTTAAGTCCAAAAACAGTGCGGTTCTTTCTCCCCCTCAGTCGCTGCTGTTTACACAGAGCCGAGTGTGGAAACCTCACCCAGAGTCAAGGTCCAAAAGCCCCACAGACCAGAGGAGGAGGGTCCAGAGGAGGTCCAGGGGCGTCGGAATCATCTCACTACTGCGCTTTGAGTTTGCACTGCACAAATCTGAAAAGAAAACGGAAAAGGAAAAGCTTTGATAGAACCAGATTGAACCAAGTCTTGGCTTAAAGATGCTCTGTGTAACTTTTACAGAGGAGGCAGAATGTTTTGCAGCTTTAACCTTACAAATCTCACTTGAACACATGTTTTTCGACATAAAACACTTGAATACATTTTTAGTCTTGATTCAGCTCTTGTGTAGGAAAGGCTTTGGACCCATACAGTAAACTTATACATTTTAAACAGTTGGCAACTTTACATTTAAATAGTTTGATGCAACATATTTTGGAGTATTTCTGTCCTCCTGAATATCGGACTAAGAACTTTTGTTTACACCACAAAGCTACACAGAAAATAAATGACCCACACAAATATTTACTGCAGTCTACAAACATAAATAGGCTCCAGGCGAATGTGTGGGAGCTATTTCAGCACAGAACCTCTGCAAAATATGCAGTTTAAGTGTATGCAGAGACGGAGCAATGCACTGGCTCAAATAAGGCTATGATTTCACTGTAATCATTGCCAAAGCCAGAGGAGGCTGAAGAAATATGTTTTTGTTTTCAGTACCAATAATGTGAGTACACAGCCCATGCAAGTTCAAATTACTTCAAGTTATGTGTAGTTTAGGGTCACCAGACGTCCCTATTTACCCCGGACAGTCCCAGGTCTGAGCCCTGTGTCCCTGCGGATTTATACAAAACCACTGATCTGTCCCAGTTTTATACAAGAAATGTCCCTGGCGTCGCTATTTTTGACCAATTTAACCCCTGTCGACAGTAAAAAGAGGCATAAATTGCCATTTGTTTAGGCAAATTACAGAAAAGCTGCTTAAAAATGACCAAAACACAAAGAAAATGTGACTATATTGATTCACATGTTCGTGAGGAATTGTCTCTGCATAACAATTTTCCTTTATCATGCACTTGTTTCACAAGAAAAACGGGGTGACCCAGTTTTTTATTTTGAAAATCTGGTCACTCTAGTGTAGTATTTACTAAAAAATATACTCCCTGCACAGATACATCCCTCTAAACTACAAAATGGACAAATGAAACGGCCTCTACATGAATTTTTTCTCCCCATGTTGAGCAAAATGTGTCTTTTCCCACATATGATGTATTAATATACTGAGTGATCATCAGGAAGTGTGCGTTAGCATGCTAGTTGTCGCTAGCTGTACTGTCACTGCAAAACTCCACACTGGTTTCAGAAAGTTGAGAAAAGTGCTCATAAACTCATCAAAGTGTATGTGCACGATCCTGCGATTCTGCACAAGGAGCAAATGTGAAAAACTGTGAATTCGCACATTTAAAAAAGTGGAAAATTCACATGAAAAGTGGTGTAAATAGAAAGATTAGAAACATTGAGTATTTGGTAAATACATAAATCCACACACCATCAGTCATGTGTTAGAGCTCAGAGCACTGGGCTCCGGAGCTGCTTTTAGAGATTATAAAGAGCTTCAGTGGAGAACACACGCTGTCCAAACTGGGCCAATGGAAAAACAGGAAAAACAACCAAACTTTTGTAAACTAATCCTCCAGATAAACCAGACCAAGCAGCACTGCGCTCGCCCACTGCTCGTCCAGACACGTTTAACCCTGAGACGATGGGACGGACGGGTCAAATGCAGAGGACAAAGTTCTCTGTGTTTATCCAGGATTGTGCAGTTAATCTAATTTTCAAGAGAGTTTACAGTTATTCCACCACTCGATTACAAAAACTACTAAACTAAACTAGTATAAGTCGCACCAGCCAAAAAATGCAAAATGAAGAAAAAAACATATATAAGTCGCACTGGACGATAAGACACATTTTTGATGTGAAATCTATTTGATAAAGTCAGAGATCTCGAAAGGCGAGTTTCAGTAATAATAATATAACAAAACAACAGGCTGAACATGTGTCCGGCCACGTCACAAATGAAGTTCTTCACAAAACTAGAGCAGAAACAACAGAACAGAATAAGTTTACTAAACTCTGCATCTCGCTCCACATCACTAAATCCACTGAGTTCTTCATCTTCTGATAAATTCAGCTTTTAGCCGCGATTTGCTTTTTTGTTTTCTTCATTTCAGTTCGAGTTTCCTCCACTTTTCTCCAGTCAAACATAAGTTTCTCGCTCAAACTTTCTTTCTGCCGCTCGATCACCATTTTCAGCTTCATATTTCAGGACTTGCAGCAGGACAGTGGCTTTTTCTGCAGGAGACATGAGCAGTAGAGCGAGAAGTGACAGTGGAGCAGACAAACCATAGTCCCAAAATACGGTACATTCACATAACTCCACTCTGATCAGCAGCTTTTAAAATGTAAATGAATAAACTAACAAATGAATTTATAGTTTCACTCCAAGTTTTCTGAGTGTGAAAACAAAACATTTCAGTGGTGACGCACATTGTTTCCAAAATAACGCAGTTGTCCATTAGCACAGGTCCTTTTAGAGCCGTAAAAGAGTCTTATCTGGAGTATTGTGGTTTTGTGGTCACTTGGGCTAAAATAGACTTTACTATCAGCTGAGTGCAGTGACAGAGGAGAGTGAAGTCTGAGCTCCAGATAAACTCTGGGCTCTGAAGGAACAACAGCTGTTTACACTCTAAATCAGCTGTTTTTTTCTTATTTTTCTTGATATATCAATGCTCAATATATTTTAGGTTTTAAATTGTGTTTTTTTTTTGCAGATTAGCCCCTTTAACCTATATTTTTACATCTTAAACTTTAATGCAGAGTAAACAATGGTATTTTACAATGAGGTTTGACACGTTTCTTTATGTTTGCAATTGGCAAAAACTACAGCTACAAAAAAGTATTTAAAAATGGTTTATCACTTTTTTCAGTTAAAAAGATCCTGAATTTACACGCTCAGTGCTAAAGTTTTTGTGTAAATATTATGGACAAGCACAGGCAAGAGTCTAAAAACGACTCTAAACAGACAGAATGAAACCACAGCCCCACCTTTACACGAGAGGATTTCAACGTGTAAAAACCAAACACCTCAAGTTATTTTCTGTTCAACATGTTCAGCCAAAGTGTGAAGAATAAACCACAAGTGCCACCGACTTCTCCCCATGGAGATGTGGCTTTGCCTGGAATGTTCCAAAATATGGCATTAAACTTATGTCCAGCATTTATTCACCTGCAGGTGGTTTTATTGCTCAGAAGTGCCTTAAAATACAGGTTCCTCCACAGGCTGTTGGTGCCAAATGTCTCCATGAATTTACGTAGATACAGATAAAAGTTAAGGCCATAATGTTGAACAATTTACATATATAAAACATATATACAGAAAAAATAAATCTACAGCTTCTTCCCACAGGGCATCAGGTGACTCAACGCACTGAAGATGATCCCATGAACGTTCACCTGCACAGTAATGTGTCTATGGGGACAAGCAAATACACAGTAATAGAACTGTAATTATCCACCTGTAACTTTCTGGTAGAAAGTTCAACATCTTGTCTGTCATTATAAATTACATGGATTTTTTTACTCAGTGGCCTAAAAATGTGGTTCCAGTTTTCAAACCTTCTTGGACTTTGTGCTTCTACTCGAGTAATATTATTCTGAAGTAATGTTACTCTCAGTTTTTGGTTGGGGTGTAAGAAAAAATCGATTCAAAATGCATCTGTATTGATTTTTCTAAATCATCTAAATATTTAGGGTTTGTCTTTGAATCAAGAATCAAAACCTAAACAAAACTCTTGGCATTTTTTGCCAGGGAAACATCAGAAAATAGCACAGCACAGGCTCCTGACAGACTCAAACCACAGGCCGTTTCTCTGTTTCCCGCTCACTTCCTGCGGCGTCCGGGTCCTGGTCCTGGTCTGGTCCTGGTCCTGGTCTGGTCCTGGTCCTGGTCCGGATCCGGGTCCTGGTCCTGGTCCTGGTCCTGGTCCTGGTCCTGGTCCTGGTCCTGGTCCTGGTCTCTTTTCAGTCGTGCGTCGGTGCAGAGGACAGAGTTATGCAACAACCAGAAACCACTGCAGCACAAATGTCCATTACATCCATACACCCCCTCCCCATACACACTATACACACTATACACACTATATACACACACACACACACACACGCGCGCACGTGCACGCGCGCGCACACACACACACACACACACACACACACACACACACACACACACACACACACGTCGGGTTTCTGTGCTTCCTGGGAACATCACATTGACTTACATTCATTTCTTGAAGACTTAACCTTTTCCATAACAATAATAATATTAATACATTTTATTTATTAGGCACTTTCTGGACACCCAAAGTCGCCTTAAAACAACATAAACAAATGAAGTACGATTAAAACAGTTCAGAGCCACAGTGAAAGTGGGACAGTATTAAATTGACTGATTGTATTTAGCGTTATATTTTATTAGTATTTAGTATTCCATAGTCACTACTGGACAAAGCTTAAGCTAAACCCCAACCTTAAGCTATTTGAACATCTGAACTTTAAACCATGTTATTGATTTAATAATAAAAGATTCATTCTATAAACTACTGACAGCATTTCTCCCAAATTCCAAATACAAATATTGTCATTTAGGGCATTTATTTGCAGAAAATGACAAATGTTCAAAATAAAAAAGGTGCAATGTTTTCAGACCTCAAATAATAATAATAGTAATACATTTTAGTTAATAGGCTGGACACACAACGTCGCCTAATAACAATAATAAATAATGTGTGTATGAATATGGCTCAACAATTTTCGAAAAACATCAAACTGCTGTTTTTCTGACAGGCGGTTTATGTTTTAATACTCACAGTCCAAACCAAATTGATGTGCTAATAATGTCAATTTTAAAACATGTCTGTACAAAACTGTCTAAACTACAAGGTTAGTGTTTTTTAAGTAGTTGTTTGTGCAGAAAATGATGGCACTCCAGCAAACTGCAGCATTTGTGATTTGCTAATTGGATCCATTGAAGCTGCGGTTCTGTTTGATTGCGATTGTGTGTGCGCAGATTTTAGTCCCCACAATGTTATTAGTACCAGCAGGCATGTTCACACAAAAGCCCAGGAGCACCGAAGCGCAAACGTCACTGCAGATCTGACCCGTTTATTAGCAGGAAAGGCAGAGGACAGTGATGTAGTGTTTGCAGACTACAGGCTCAGTACTTGGCAATTACCTAATGTGTCTCGCCTACTACAAAACACTTCACGTGAGCTCAACAGGGAAGTAAGTCTGCGGAATAAGACTCTAAATACACATATATCTGTGTTTTAAGCTTCTTTAACTTCTACTAGAACATCTAAAACATCTTCAAACAGGTTCACGAGCTGCTAATTTTGCCAAAAGTCCACATTGTTTTAACCCTGACATTTGCTTGAAACGCACAGTTGACCCTTTTTTCACTTCAGTAATATTAAAGATGACTCCCTCTCCAAAATTTAAAATTGTTATCAATGTAGGGCTGCGTAATATGACCAAAAATGAATTTTGAATACAGTTTTATTCTTATCTTCTTTAGTCTTATTTAAACAATAATAAACATGGTTTTCCTGAACATAAATACAGACTTAATCATCACCACAAATGTGTGTTCTTCTCTGAAAATCTGCTCCAAACCACATGTTTTCACAGAGGGTTGGCTGCAGGCCATATTAAAAAGCCCCAAAAGACCCAGACCCATTAAAAATGACTGAATGTTGATCACAATTCAGATTGAATTAATTGCTGAGTCATAAAGAAGAATATTACATTTTAAATAATACATACATTATGATAAAAAAGGAACAAATGTTCATTATGTGCAAATCTTGTATATTTTGTTGCATCTTTTTGTCTGGCCCATTCCAATTCAATCATTCTTTCAATTTCTGTCACTCACCACATGGTTTCTGCAGAAAACTCAACTCCCCTCCTCAAACTTCAAGGTGTTCACCACTGTAAAGTTAAGTATTTAATTTTTCTGCTTTACAAAACACTGTGTAGGTCAGTATGTATTTGCATCACTGTAAATCATGGTTCATTGGGTTTGTATGTTATTAACCGCTTATTTCTAGCTTCTACTGACATGTCAACAGCATCACACAGATCCATGGTTAACACGCGTCACTAGCAAAAAACTAGCATAAACTTGCAGGTAAGATAGCCTCAGTCATAAATACTGCATTTTCAACCAAAACTGGCAGTAAGTGTGTGCAGTTATGGAAATATCAGCGAGGTGTGTAAAATTTTCATACTTTTATACTTTAAGATGCCCACCTGAAAATGCACTTTACACCAGCGTCTGTCTTGCCATGTGCCAGGAGAGCGGTGCAGAGCAAAGTCACCTTACAGATCCACGCCGCAGACTGTATAAAAGCGCTTTGTGTTTCATTTTCTGTATGAAAAGCGGTCTATAAATAAAGTTTGATTGATTTATTGATATACGGTCATATATACGGTCTATGATCCATGCCTGATCTGAGCCGCAAAGATGAATGTTTGAAACACTGACCTCTAGTGGCCAGGAGAAGAAACGACCACAAACTGGACATGGCCATGGACAGGCTCAGTGAAACTCTAAAATAATCGAATACCTGGGCTATACCTAGGTTAGGTTTTGGTTTTAATGCGAAAAATTAATTAGTGGAATAAGTGCTTGTGTTTGGAGATTTTTTTTTCATTCCGCACTCTTCTCTCTAATTTAATGTCGTCTCTCTTTTTTGATTTTATGATGATTATTTATGTTTTGTTTTGTTTGTATTGTTATTTTTTATGTATTTCTTATTCTGTAAAGCACGTTGAATTACTTTGTGTACGAATTGTGCTGTACAAATAAACTTGCCTTGTTAAAACGTGCACAGGTCAGAAAAATCTGAAAGAAATCAGATTACTCAGGCCAAATAACTGTGTTTACATGGCATTTACATCATCTAATAACTCCAGAAATCAGAAAATGATCAGATTTTGGACAGAAAAGGTGAGTTAATTCGGTTTTATTTTGAAATGCCGGATGTTTTGTTTTGGCTGCCGTGCGTAACGTTGACGTCGCCGTTACGCAGCGTCTTCACGTAGCGTCTCGAAACCGTGGACCGTGGACCGCTCCGTTTTCACCGCTAACAACCAACGTGCTCCGGCTAACAACCCTGCCCCCCCTTCCCTAAAATCCGGCAAACCAACCCAGAAGCACAGGAAAAGGGAGGAGAAATATGGTCACACCGGCGCGGATCTGGAGAAAAAGCCGCCGCCCCGGAGGAGACAACCTGACACCGGCCTGTGAGCACTTTGCACACGGGAACTGAAGAGCTCACGGGCGGATAGAACCACAGCAGCACTCGGCTCCTCTTCCCTCTCCTCCTCCATTTTGACCGTGGATGATGGAGCACATCCGGACCCCCAAGGTAGCTGCATTTTTTTAAGCAATGTGCATCCCAAATAGGCCTTTTTGAGGGGTAGAATTTGTTTCTTTCATGGAGGCACCTTAGCTTGTTTTCCTTTGCTAGTGGCTCCATCCTCTGTATCCTGCCTCTCCCTTATCTTTCAGTTTCCCAACTATCAAGCTAAAAATATATATTCTATTTTCACTACCTTTTCACTTAAACAATGCATTTCATATTAATGTAATGATTTTATTAATTGTTGGTGTTTATTGGAAATATAGGGTTAGTAGGGTTAGTATTACAGTAGCCATTTGGTTAGCGTTATACATGCATCCATTACTATCTGTAAAAGTAAACATTAAAAAATATACATTGCATCATGAGATATTGCGCTATTTTTCAACCTAACCTTTCATGTGCCCTATTTTCTACTACCCTATTCACTTATGGATGTAACAGTAACCAAAATATCGTGATGTTGTATCGTCAAAGATCTCATAATAATATCGAGGACCATCACAATATATCGAATCACAAGTCTTAAATTGCTTAAATTACTTAAATTAATAGTTATGATGCAAAAATAGCTTAAAAAACCAGAGGGAACTACATAGACCATGATACTTTTCTCCTTTTCAGTGTCGACAACATGAAGAAATAACTTAATTCAAATTTAAATTTTTTGTATTAAGTCTTGTGAAGCATTTTTAGAGAAAAAAGTCGCATATTCACAGTTTTGGGCCTCCACAAAATATTACAATAACTATCGTACCGTGAGATGTATATGGTGAAACTATCGTACAGAGAGATTTGGATTTCGTTACATCCCTAATGACAATAAATGTACCAAATGAAGCATTTTATAATGTCAGTCTTGTTATTATGTAAAATATCTTAATATCCTGAGCCCCCCCACCATATCGTGAGCTTTCCCACAATATCGCAATAAATATCGTACCTTGAGGTTCAGTTCGTGACTATACTGTATCGTGACACTTGGATATCGTTACCCCCCTTACACTATTTTTCAGCCTTCCATTCATGTGCTCTATTTTCTACTACGCTTTTCACGTCACTTCACTACAACGGATTTTACTGACTCCTATGATTTCCTCTTTCCCTTTGTATGTTTCATTTGTTTACAGGCCTATGGTTTTTATAATGCATTTTATGATTTTATAATAGACACGTGTATTGACTCACCTTTTGACTTTAACCATTCAACCGGCCGGCAATACACTTTTCCATCTTTGGAAATATTCACTGAATCATTTGAGAAAAAAGAGGACCTGAAGTGCATTTTATTAGTCATCTCTTTGACACCAGAATTTTACTTTTACTTTTGCTAATCTCAACTATTATAATTACGCCCATCCTCCAATGTTTTCAGTAAACATCACAAAAGGAAAACCAAAACAGTGCCGAGGTCTGTTGTCCTGCTATTACACAACCGCTCCACAAAATTAACATTAACAATAGCAACATAGCTCAATTAAACCTCCAGTTGGTGTCATATTTTGTTAAAGGAAAGGCTTAATAGTTCATAAGAGTTGCCAAAGTATCAAAAATCTGATATTGAAACTAGATCCTCGTTTGAGCTAAAAAACGTCATTTTCACAGGACAAAAATGAATCTTTCCTGAGTAGTTTTTGAATGATCTTGAGCTGTATCAGAACCACACAGGCTCGAGCACGTCCACAGAGGAATATAAAAGAAGTACAATGATTTAATGTTGGAAACCATATTCTATTGTCTATATAAAGAGCTTTTTTTATCATCATGGTATCGGAATCAGTATTGAGCATTGAGTCTATTCCTTAATCGAGTTTGAAATTTTAGTATCGTGACAACACTACACTAATAGTTGATACTGCTTTTTGATACCAAATTGATCATAAAAACTATTTTTTACATACAATTTACAATTTAATTTTCTTTCTAATATTTCTTTCATATTTAATGAGGTCTGTAGTACTTTTGAAAACAGATCGAGTGTCAAAAACTGTTCAAGAGGAAATCCACGTGTCCTTGTTCCAAACCAGTACATGTTCAGCTCAGCACTTTTAGTATTGATTAGTAAAGTATAGATTTTTTACTCTCCCAGTTAAACATTTGACTGCATATAGTTTTCCTCCAGTGATTTTGTAAACCTGCACCACTGCACATGGCTCAGCTGTGGTTGAGTCTTGCTTCATATTGAACTGTCACACGAATCCTCTGAGTCTGAACACGTGAATGATTCATAAAATGTGACAACAGTAAAACCTGCTCTGGTCTGACTCTGCATGACTCGGCACAGACGGGAGGAACCTACGTCTGTTCGGTGTCGTGGATTTGGAATCATGTGATTACACATTATATCACAATCAAATAAAAACTGTTATTTCACATGCTGCAAAGTTGTGTAATTTCCTCGTTAAACAACAAAATATCCTGTCCTGTTCTGCCTAAAAACTGCTGCTTCTGCTTACAGGTTAGATCTGTACAAACAAATATGAGTCTAGGATTAGAAAATCTGAATGTAAAATATATGAAGCACGATTTCACTATAGCAGAAATGTAATATTTTGTGTATTGGTCTATTTCTGGGTTTCATTACGTCACAACATTCGATTGGCCAGTAAACTTTCATACAGGTGAGGGGCAGGTAAAGTTAACATTGTTCAAATGCAGATTTTTGTTACAATACAGTGAGTTCTTGGATGTAGTCGGTATTAGAAATGATCAGGTTAAACATTTGTGCATTTACATTTTGGATATTTCTCTTGACTATGACATTATCACATTTAAAATAATAAACACTAGTATAAAACATCTCTTGTAGTGTGAATAGCACTAAAGGTTTGTTAGGTGAACTTGAGTGATTACATGACATTTATACAAGAGGAACAGGAAACAACACATAAGTCATATGATTAACGACGTTACACAGAAGTACAAATATGAATCTATGAATAACCTTTTACTTAGACCTAGATTAACTTTATTGATCCACAAGGGAAAGTGTTAGGACCCAGTAGCTCATCACAAATAAGTAGCAAAAAATAGATTTTGGTGTCAAATAAACATAATAATATAAATGTAGAAGTAAAAATAGTCAGTGTTCCTGCCTCAGAGATGTTTCCATTCAATGTGTTTTCCTAATCACCGTGGTTTTTCTAAAGACAGGTCTACAAATGTAAAACTCAGTATTTTGTTATGTAACCTGGCACGTAGAAAACACATCGGTTTCTAATTTGCATTTGTAGCACTAGTCAATTAAAGAAGCAGCAGGATTTTATTATTTAAAGATGCACCATGTCATTTTTCTGCCACCAAGGAGTAGTTTTGTCTTGCCTGGAATGTTCCTCAGTAAAGCATTAAATAGGGATGTAATAATAACCGAAATATCTTGGTATCGTATCGTCAAAGGTCTCACAATAATATCGTGACCATCACAATATATCGAATCCCAAGTGTCTTTGCTTAAATGAACAGTTCTGATGCAGAAATAGCTAAAACACAGAGGGAACTACATAGACCATGATCCTTTGCTCCGTTTCAGTGCAGAAACATGAAGAAATAACTGTTCTAAGCACTTTTACATCTTCATTCTGTGGATTAAGTCTGTGAAGCATTTTTAGAGGAAAAAGTCACAGATTCACAGTTTTATATTGTAATAAATCTGGTTCAGTGAGATGTTTATGGTGAAAATATCGAACAGAGATTTGGATTTCGTCCCTAATGACAATAAATGTTGCACCAAATGACTGAAGCATTTTAGAGTCAGTCTTGTCAATATCGTGAGCTTTCCCACGATGCCACAGTAAATATCGCACTGAGGTTCAGACTGTGACGGTATCATGAGGCCTGGATATTGTTCCACCCGTAGCATTAAACTTATTTATCGTGCAATATTTAAACTGCTTTAAACTATTTTTTTATTTTATTTATTTGCTCAAACTGTACCCTGAAAACTCTGAATTGTCACTTGGAGCGGGCTCGCCTGTCCGCAGATCTGTGTTGTGTTGTAACTTGGACTTGTGGCATCATTTGCTTGTCTCCATGGAGATAAGTTTAATGTGTGAAACGTTCCTGCAGGTAAAGCCATTATTTCCTTAGATACAAAGATGGTGCAGTATCTGTGCGAGTCCGTTCTCTTAGCAAATTCACTTTATTTATTGCTTTATTATTACAAATATTATTGCCTTTTAGTGAAATATGAAATGTCAAAAGTTCTTCTAAAAAGACTCTGCGATACATTACAGAAAAGTTACTTAATGAACCTTTAAAATAGGCCTGAAATAATGGTTTAATTTGCCTGTGTGTTTCAGGTGGAGCAGGTGCGTCTGTGGGACCGAGCCTCAGGTCAGAGAAAAGCAGCTGTGGGAACAGTTTACCTGTCAGCCACACACACCATCTTTGTGGAGAACAACCCCGAGACGCGCAAAGAGACCTGGGTAACACACACACTATACACACTATACACACTATACACACTATACACACTATACACACTATACACACTATACACACTATACACACTATACACACTATACACACTATACACACACACTATACACACTATACACACTATACACACTATACACACTATACACACTATACACACACTATACACACTATACACACTATACACACTATACACACTATACACACACTATACACACTATACACACACACTATACACACTATACACACACACTATACACACTATACACACTATACACACTATACACACTATACACACTATACACACTATACACACACTATACACACTATACACACTATACACACTATACACACTATACACACTATACACACTATACACACTATACACACTATACACACACACTATACACACTATACACACTATACACACTATACACACACACACTATACACACACACACACACTATACACACATGCACGCATGCAACACACACACAAATCCACAGGTTGTGTTGTGTCATGTTTTTATTGTCCTGCTGTGAGTTTGTGTGACGCTCTTTGCTCGACTGAGGCTCTTAAATGTGTCGCTCTGTAAAACGCCACTGACTTGAGTCATGAGCAGAAACTGGCCTCAGTGTTTATCTAATATACTGTAGAAATGTAACTTTCCAGCACAACCGATGTAAGTTCATTAGGTTTATTCAGCAGGGGTGAGACAAGAAACAATCATATAATTTAGTGTTTGAAGGACATTTTATATAATCGTGATAATCACCAACAAAGATAATCACCGTTATATCACCAGAATGTGCAGAAAAAAGCTGCTTCCATAATGTTTTTCCAGAGTAGTTGTAGTAGTTGTTTAAGTATAGAACCTATTCATGATATTTAAAGTGGAATTATTCATATTCATAACATCCTGAAACTGTCATCAGCTTTAATAAATGATTTTAGACATTATACTTCAATTTCGAGATCGTCTCGTGGCTTCTCACAAGATCCTTTTCCTCATGTGGACTCTTATCTTGTGATACAGAATCCCGTTAATGTGATCAACAAGTTTGACAATGAGTTTTGACTTTGTAATGTTAATAATTTTGGTCACGTATTTAGTTGAGTCTAGAAACTGAATGGTTTTGTAAAAATGAATTGCAAGAATTGTGACTAGTCAACTGTTAAATTAAAGTTCTAAGACGTAGACGTGCAGCAAAATGCAACACTATTAAATCCAAATGGAGAAAAATTATTTGCGATTTTCACTTCTTTATCTCGTCTTCAGTCACCGTATTCTTAAAAAACGGTTTGACTAGGAGACGACTAAAATAACAAATATGCATAAAAGCTCTTTGCATTTGCACTTCTACAAGAACTTTAAGACGTTTCTCCAAACAGAATCGCAGAAAACCGACCGCAGGGACCACAGAATTTCTGAGAACCATTTTGTGTACTGTGGTCCAAAGCAAAAAAAAGAATCTGAAGAATTTAAAATAAAAAAGCTTTTGGACGTCGGCCGTCAGAGTGCGATGCAATTTTTTCACCTTTATAAAAAAGTTATGCAACAAAATGCTGGATTATTTTCATAAGTAAAAGGTTAAAACTGTTTAAAATCTCAACAGTATTTCCTCAAAATGTTTACTCCCCACGTAAAATAACTCCTTAATTAAAATCTGTCATCCTGAAAAGTTTGAGAAGGTCTGAAGTCTTCAAAGGAAAATCTTATCTGCAAAAACATTATAATCACTGAAAAACAGAGAGAATTCACATGAGCCGCTGGTCCTCATGTGTTTGACAGGGAGTGAATGGGGAAATATATGAGCTTCTATAAATCACATTTGCATCTATTGATATTTTATTATAAGTTGTCAATAACGAACAAAAAGATGATTCGGTGTTTACACAAAACAGACAAATAATATGGACGGGGCCAAGATTTATGAGCCTGAACCAAATCTCACTTTTCTTGAGAATTGTCCACGAGCTGCTGGTTTCCATGGAGATGTTATTGCACTTGTTTCCATGGAGATGTTATTGCACTTGTTTCCATGGAGATGTTATTGCACTTGTTTCCATGGAGATGTTATTGCACTTACATATGTTTAATTTCCAGCCTGTTCATAAATGTGTTCATGTCTTTAGTTTCCTGTGTCTGGATCATTCAAATGGACTTTTATCCTTCTGAGTTTCTCCAGACAGTTTCAGGCACAAAAAACACCACTGCTCCTCCTCCTCCTCCTGCTCCTCCTCCTCCTCCTGCTCCTCCTCCTCCTGCTCCTCCTGCTGCTGCTCCTCCTCCTGCTCCTCCTGCTCCTCCTGCTCCTCCTCCTGCTGCTCCTCCTGCTCCTCCTCCTGCTCCTCCTGCTCCTCCTCCTGCTCCTCCTCCTCCTGCTCCTCCTGCTCCTCCTCCTCCTGCTCCTCCTCCTGCTCCTCCTCCTCCTCCTGCTCCTCCTCCTCCTCCTCCTGCTCCTCCTCCTCCTCCTGCTCCTCCTCCTCCTGCTCCTCCTCCTCCTCCTGCTCCTCCTCCTGCTCCTCCTCCTCCTCCTGCTCCTCCTCTTGCAGACGACAGCTGCAGAGGAGGAGGCGGCTCCTCGAGGCCCCAGAACAAAAGGCTCCAGTGCAGAGTCACATTTCACCACAGACACAGTTCAGCCAAAAGAGGTTCAATCAGAAGAGGTTTAAGATTCACTCAGACTCTTCTGAGTCAGACTGAGTCTGTTTACACATGTGAGTTCTGTCAGAGCCTGTTACACAAATACTGACCTTACTCATGGTTTTCATTGTGTCTGAGGTTTCATAACATCCTTCACCACTAATTCTCCTTTTGTGAAGCTGATATAGAATTTTGCTAGAAAACGGCATTTCCTCTCCTAATAGAAAAGGAAACTAACTGGGACTTCAAAATTGTACCTAATTTTTCTTAGTTTGGGTTATAAATCGTACCACTGAGCTCGAGTTCTTGAAACTGTATTGGGGAATTATAACCTTCCAGTCGCCTCCATTCCCTGACTTTGACGGTTCTGATTACGTGGCCTCTTCAGTGGTTTATAGTTTATTGATTTAGTCTCAGTCCCGTTTCCCTTTCCCCTCATGTATTTCAGATCCTGCACAGTATGGTGAGCAGCGTGGAGCGGCCCCCTCCTTCCCCCGTTGGCTCTCAGCTCCTGCTTCGCTCCAAAGACTTCCGGGTTTTCCAGCTGCTCGTCCCAAATGAGAGAGACTGTCTGGACCTGCAGGCGTCACTCGCACGTCTCTCCAGACCAGGTCAGGAACTGACGGGAGCCTGGCAACAAAATACAGTTAAACCAACAAACAAAATCTGATGGTGATAGATTAGATTTGTATTTGTGAGTGACCTTTTCAGGAGCATCTGTTCCTCTATAATATTTAATACAGTAGATGCATTAAAGGTGCACTGTGTAATTTTTTCGCCACCTATACATGTCTCGATGTCACTGTGTTGCCTGGAATCTTTAACTTCAACTTTATTATTGTGGCAGAGGGAAATTACAATACAATTCAGTAATACAGTTTCAGTAATACAGTAATCACAGCTTAAGCTCAGCTCAGCCACGCAGACAAACATTCCCTTAAAAATAAGCAAAAAAGAACAGGAGCTGTGTGTTTCTGCATTTCACCACGAATGATCCGAGCTATAAGAACATTCCTCCTGGTTGTGGCTGCAGAAGTGAAGGACGTCCTGGTTCTCGGTTCTCATTCTCAGACGCCGCCCAGAAGGAAGGAGGTTAAACTCAAAGGGCGGGTGCTCAGGGCTTCTGTTGGGCCTTTTCATCCGTCTGTTATAGACGTCCTGCAGCTTTAAGCCGATCATTTACCTGCCACCTGGACACAGAGAAGCACCGAACCAACAGACAATTCAAAATGCAAGAAGAGGCTCATTAAAACTGATACAAAACGATCACAAGAACATTACTGAATCTAATATTATGGTAATACACTTCAGGTCAGGTTAGAGGTCAGATCTGTGGAGATGCAAGCCCCACACAGATTTTCAAGGTATTTTTTAGCAAAGAAATCACCTCTATTTGTATAAATGTTAGATAGATTTAATGCCATACTGTGAAACATTCCAAGCAGAGAAATACTATCTCAGGTAGCAGACCCCCATCAGAAAAGTCACACAGTGCCTCTTTAAGTGACCCAGTAGTTATTGGGATTGTTCCATGGGTCTTTTGATGTTCAATATTGGCTCATGCATTTCTGTGGAAGGTGCTTGAAAAATAAAATACATCGTTAGACTTAGACAAACTTTATTGATCCACAAGGGAAATTATTTGGACACAGCAGCTCACGCATCATAAGGAAAAATGGTCTGATTTACAGGGTTATCGGTTACATCAGGGTGAGTTGGACATCTGTGGAGCAGATTTCTTTAAATGCTAAAAAACGTATAATCTGCTCTGAGCAGGTTCACCTCTCCAGAATCTGACCTCTCAGTTGGTATCAGCTGCTCGTCTGTGTGGAGATAGACTGAGGTTTAATGCTACACTGTGGAGGGTAATAATGAAGTATGAACACGTCCATGGAGACAGAGCCACATCAGAAAAGTTCACCTTCCGTATTTCTTACTGTTCTCCTGTGTTTTCCTGTGTTTCAGAGAAGTACAGTGAGTTGTACTGTATGTCGTTTAACCCGAATGTGAACAAAGAGGAGCGGGAGGAGTCCTGGGGCTTCACACACCTGATGGACGACTACAAGAGGATGGGCGTCCCCAACAACCTGTGGGTCTGCACCATGGCCAACAGTGAATACAGGGTCAGCAAGCTCTCCTCTCCACAGATCTGACCTGGGTCTACATGGAAATAGATACAGTTAATGTCATAATGTGGAATAATTATATTTAAAGTACAACTTAAGGAAGGAGAATTATGTCAAATTCAACTTTTGGAGTTTTCTCTCATGTTATAATGTTTAAATATTTCAGTGATTTCTCCTGGGCACAAGTCAAACCCTCCTTATGGTTCGTTATAAGATTCTGTGCAAAGCTCCACCCACAAACCAACGCCCTCCATGGCCCCACCCCCCCTACACAGAAGCAAGACACAAAACAATACACTACACCAATCCTAAAGTTGTGCAGTAGTTTCATTAATGAGACGCACGCTCATTGTGTTGTGATGCCACTGGAGGGGAACAAAAGTAAACTTATATAACATGTTAATGCATTGTTTGCAGCGACTTTAGCATTTTCAAAAGAATAAGAAGTAACATGGTGATGCGTAGTGTGGAGTTATCTGTGTAGTCGTCTGGACACTTTTTTTTTTTTATAATTGAGAAGCCCTAGGGACAAAACGGGTTCAGTGAAAATTCTAGTTTCTCAGCCCAGCACCTGATACTGAAAACCTCTGAAAGCTTTACTTACGTCATGTGTTTCAGATCTGCGACACTTACCCGTCTGAGCTGTTTGTGCCTAAATCTGCCACTCCGGCTGTGATCGTCGGGAGCTCCAGGTTCAGGAGCAGAGGACGATTTCCAGTGCTCTCCTACTTCCATCAAGATACACTGGTCTGTACAAAAACATACAGGAATGCTCAGTATTAATGGTTAATATTATGTTGTTTACAGTGCGGGGGGAGAGCTGCTGACCTCGACTGGGGATGTTGTCGGGCGGTGGAAGGAATACTTTGGGGATCTCCTCAATCCCACCGTCACGTCCTCCGAAGAGGAGGCCGAGGCTGGGGACCCAGAGGCGGACTCATCCATCACCCTGGCCGAAGTCACTGAGGTGGTCAGAAAGCTCCTCGGTGGCAAGGCTCCGGGGGTGGATGAGATCCGCCCTGAGTACCTTAAGTCTCTGGGTGTTGTGGGGCTGTCTTGGCTGACACGTCTCTACAACATCGCGTGGCGGTCGGGAACAGTACCTCTGGACTGGCAGACCGGGGTGGTGGTCCCTCTGTATAAAAAGGGGGACCGGAGGGTGTGTTCCAACTACAGGGGAATCACACTCCTCAGCCTCCCCGGTAAAGTCTATGCCAGGGTGCTGGAGAGGAGAGTTCGGCCGATAGTCGAACCTCAGATTCAAGAGGAGCAGTGTGGTTTTCGGCCTGGTCGTGGAACACTGGACCAGCTCTACACCCTCCATCGGGTGCTCGAGGGTTCATGGGAGTTTGCCCAACCAGTCCACATGTGCTTTGTGGACCTGGAGAAGGCATTCGACCGTGTCCCTCGTGGTGCCCTGTGGGGGGTGCTCCGGGAGTATGGGGTCCGGGGCCCTTTGCTAAGGGCTGTCCGGTCCCTGTATGACCGGAGCAGGAGCTGTGTTCGCATTGCCGGCAGTAAGTCAGACCTGTTCCCGGTGCATGTTGGACTCCAGGGCTGCCCTTTGTCACCGGTTCTGTTCATTGTATTTATGGACAGAATTTCTAGGCGCAGCCAGGGGCCGGAGGGGGTCCAGTTCGGGGACCACAGGATCTCATCTCTGCTTTTTGCGGATGATGTTGTCCTGTTGGCTCCATCGAACCAGGACCTGCAGCACTGGGGTGGTTTGCAGCCGAGTGTGAAGCGGCTGGGATGAGAATCAGCTGTTCCAAATCCGAGGCCATGGTTCTCGACCGGAAAAAGGTGGATTGCCCTCTCCGGGTGGGTGGGGAGTCTCTGCCTCAAGTGGAGGAGTTCAAGTATCTCGGGGTCTTGTTCACGAGTGAGGGGAGGATGGAGCGCGAGATTGACAGGCGGATCGGTGCGGCGTCGGCAGTGATGCAGTCGCTGTATCGGACCGTTGTGGTGAAGAGGAGCTGAGCCGAAAGGCGAAGCTCTCGATTTACCTCAATCTACGTTCCTACCCTCACCTATGGTCATGAGCTCTGGGTAATGACCGAAAGAACGAGATCGCGGATACAAGCGGCCGAAATGAGTTTCCTCCGCAGAGTGGCCGGGCGCTCCCTTAGAGATAGGGTGAGGAGCTCGGTCACACGGGAGGAGCTCGGAGTAGAGTTGCTGCTCCTCCACGTCGAGAGGAGCCAGCTGAGGTGGTTCGGGCATCTGGTCCGGATGCCTCCTGGACGCCTCCCTCGGGAGGTGTTCCGGGCATGTCCCACCGGTAGGAGGCCCCGGGGAAGACCCAGGACACGCTGGAGGGACTATGTCTCTCGGCTGGCCTGGGAACGCCTCGGGGTCCGTCCGGAGGAGCTGGAGGAAGTGGCTGGGGAGAAGGAAGCTTGGGAGCCCCTGCTTAGACTGCTGCCCCCGCGACCCGGCCCCGGATAAGCGGAAGAAGATGGATGGATGGATTATGTTGTTTTATTTTGCTGACTTACATTATTAATGACATTTTCCAGGCCGCTATTTGCCGGTGCAGCCAGCCTCTGTCCGGGTTCAGTGGGCGCTGTACAGAAGACGAGATGATGCTTCAGACCATAATGAAATCCAACCCGGGCAGTGAATACATCTATGTGGTGGACACAAGGCCCAAGGTACTGCAGAGGTCAACTGACAGTGTGGACGGATTAACACACCGTGGTGGTCACATTTACTATTTCAGTGCAGAAAAGTCCAGATTAAATTCCGCAAACATGTGGGGCCTTTTTGGATTGAGTTTGCGTGTTCTCCCTGTGTTTCCCAATGTACCTAAAATGCACAATAGGCAGATCTTCCAGTAAGATACTGCTAAGGCTAGAATAAGAATATTTTATTAATTCATCATGAGGGAAATTCATTCTGTGCATTTGTCCTTCAGAGCTGCAGGGACGTCCTGTCAGGAGCAGTAGGGACTCGTCTCCAGAGCTTGAGGCTTGATCAGGGCTACTTTAGCTGGATGCTTTTACCTCCAGCTCCAGCTTGTGCATTTTTGGGGTTGATGGGGGAAACCAGAATGTTCTGGAGGAAACTGACCCTCTGAATGAGTGCTGCCAATCCTGCCCATGAGTCTCACAGTTCCTGCCCTGTAAACACTGACACATTATATTATGTGCACTAGAGTAGATAAGACCCCCTGTAGGCTGTATTATCTCTGCTGTGTGTCCAGCTGAACGCCATGGCCAATAAAGCTGCAGGAAAAGGCTACGAGAACGAGGACCACTACACTAACATCAAACTGCAGTTCATCGGCATCGAGAACATTCACGTGATGAGGAGCAGCCAGCAGAAGATCGTAGACGGTGAGTCTCTCACTTTATTAAATGATGTACTTCTGCTTCATTTTCATGCTCTGCCGCCTTTACCGACCTGTGTTTATTTTGTCCCTGTCCTCCACAGTGGGAGAGCTGCGCACCCCCTCCATGACGGACTTCCTGTGGGGTCTGGAGAACTCTGGGTGGCTCAAACACATTAAAGCTGTTCTGGACGCCGGAGCCTTCATCGCCAGGGTCAGTACAACATATATGGTGTTGTTTTCAAGTATGACACACAAAGATCTTTTACATTTAGTTCCTTCATTGCATTTTACATTTTGTAGGACAGAAGTGAACCTTTATTTATCATAACCCTGCCAAGAGTTTTATGACTTTTGAATCTTTGCAAGTTTTTTCGCTCATCCAGGTATGATGAGGTAAGCTGGTGTGTTTTGTGCAGGCGGTGGCGGATGAGGGCGTCAGTGTCCTGGTTCACTGCTCTGACGGCTGGGACAGAACCGCTCAGGCCTGTTCTGTGGCCAGTGTCCTGCTCGACCCTTTTTACCGCACCATCAAGGGGCTCATGGTAAGGAGCTTATGTGCACCACGCTAGAGACGTTCTGTAGAAAGTCATTCAGCACAGGCCTCACAGTACTACGCTATATTCAAACAAAGAAGAGAGAGCAAAGCAAGTGTAATTAAACGCTCTGTATTATGCAAAATGGACTCTAGTGAGCTGTAAGCCATGTTCAGTTACCTCACCAAAAACATACCTGGATAAGTGGATATGTACTGAATTGCTGGGTTTAGATGAAATGAAATGCAGGTTTTGGTTGTAATGTGCCCTTTTCTTGTGTTTAGATGCAAATATATAAAACTGCATTGCTTTTTTGTTAACTGAGATGTATTTTAACACATTTCTCTGTCCAAATAACTCAGTGACGTGTGTAATCTGAAAACTCTCAAAACTGTAGGTGCTGATAGAGAGAGACTGGGTTTCCTTTGGTCACAAGTTCTCCCACAGGTTAGTCAAGAAGAGTGAATGTTTACCAATGGTTCAAAAAGGCGGTATGTAGAATATGTATTTCAACTTTTATAAACAAAATAAATATGCTGGATTTGACAGTTGTAATTTACATATACACTACCAGTCAAAACCTGGACTTACCCAATTCCACCCAAAATCACCTTTACTAAATATTTGTTTTATATTTTATAACCAAATCCTCAAATTAGCCAATCTTTACTTTGTCGAAAAATATTTAGTACAATTATTTAACCTCTTTTTAACTAAATAATTACATCTTGCTTCATATATTTGATGTCTTCTGCATGAATCTAAAATGTAGAAAGTGGCAAGAAAAAATAGTCTGAACTTTTGACTTGTGTATATTGAGGATAGAGTGTTTTTAACGGGCTAATTGTACAAATCTTGAACAGTTTGATTGTGTTTGTCGGGTGTTGCAGATACGGTCACCTGGACACGGACCCGAAGGAGGTGTCTCCCGTCATAGACCAGTTCTTGGAATGTGTGTGGCAGCTTTCCGAGCAGTTTCCTTGTGCCTTTGAGTTTAACGAGAGTTTCCTGATCCAGATTCACCTGCACGTTTACTCCTGTCAGTACGGCACTTTCCTGGGCAACTGCCAGAAGGAAAGACGTGACATGAGGTGAGCCGCCTGGCCACAAGGTCTTTGGTTCAATTCCTGATGAGTGAAAATGTTTCGCCTCTCATCCAAGTAGCTTTTTCACTGTACATGATTGGTCTTTAATAATGCGAAAAACAAAGATAGTTTTGAAATAGTTTGTAGTGGTTAATCCTAATTTACTAAAGGGGAACTCTTTGAAGCTAAAGTCGTGTCTAGAGGAGGTGAATTCTGTCAGAAGCCAAAAACAGCACAGATCAGTGTTTCCTCGGTGGAGATCTCACTGTGTGTGAGTCTGTCAAGGCAACAAACTAGTGCAAAACCAAACGCTCTGCCTGGTTCACTCATTAGTGTCTGGAAACGTTAGAAAACATCTTTATAAGCACCTCACACTTCCCTCTGCTGATTTCCCACTGCACAGGCCAAAGCCCAAAAGACTCGATCACCGACGTCATTTCTAATCTCATTTATTTAAGAGTGAATTATGTTTTTTGAAAAATGCTAAGAAATACTTTCCCAAACCATTTTCTTTCAACAACTTTCAGTTTCTCTTCTTCTCCACAGTCAGTAGATCCTCACTTGTTGCTTTTGCTGCCTCTGGAGTTTCTCTTCCTGCAACAATGAGCTCACACGTGATTTCAGAGTGAAAATTCAGCTTGGGGTCAGAACGGAAGGAAAGAAAAAGCAAAAGCTAGAAAGCACTAACCAATGCCTCTCCATGTTCTTACAGGCTCTGCAGTGTTGTGGTGGTGATGTAAATAATGAACCACAGTCTTTTTCAAAAAACATAATTCACTCGTAAATAAACGGGATTAGAAACGACGTCGGTGATCGAGTCTTTTGGGCTTTGGCCTGTGCAGTGGGAAATCAGCAGAGGGAAGTGTGAGGTGCTTATAAAGATGTTTTCTAACGTTTCCAGACACTAATGGGTGAACCAGGCAGAGCGTTTGGTTTGTTAGACTCGTGGCTGTTGTCAGATGGGTTAAAGTGGAGTTAAGCTTCTTCAGTCTGATGTTTTACCTGGAAGTTCAGAACTTGGCCCCATCACTGCACTAGTTTGTTGCCTTGACAGACTCACACACAGTGAGATCTCCACCCAGGAAACACTGATCTGTGCTGTTTTTGGCTCTGACAGAATTCACCTCCTCTAGACACGACTTTAGCTTCAGACGGCCGGAGTTTCCCTTTAACTGTGATGGGCTCATGAGCGTTTTTCACTTTCAGAGACCAGAGTTTAACCATCACCACACACCAGCGCTTCTTCCTGAAAACACTTTATAATTAGACACAGACAGCACAGGGCGGACTCATTTTGACCCTAGGATCTGCTCTTACAGCTCGGATAGGGCCTGACCCTCATAACTATTGTATATTAAGTTAATATTCCATTTAGTGGCAGTTTGTTTGTTTTTAGGCTTCGTGAGAGGAGTCACTCTGTGTGGCCTCAGCTGTGGAAGGAGCGGCAACAGTTCATGAACCCTCTGTACAAAGCAGAACTGACCCAGAGCCAAGGCGTCTTAAGGCCCAATACCTCCCCATTCTGCTTCAAGTAAGACTGAAACTAAACCAAGACTGAACCAGGACTAGACCGGGACTGAACCAGGACTAGACCGGGACTGAACCAGGACTAGACCGGGACTGAACCAGTTACTAGAGCGGGACTAGAGCGGGACTAGAGCGGGACTAGAGCGGGACTGAGCCAGTTACTAGAGCGGGACTAGAGCGGGACTAGAGCGGGACTAGAGCGGGACTAGAGCGGGACTAGAGCGGGACTAGAGCAGGACTGAAGCAGGACTAAGCCAAAATCAAGGCATCCCAAAGTAAAACCAGAGTGGGGCCAGAGTGGGGCCAGAGTGGGGCCAGAGTGGGGCCAGAGTGGGGCCAGAGTGGGGCCAGAGTGGGGCCAGAGTGGGGCCAGAGTGGGGCCAGAGTGGGGCCAGAGTTGGACTAAACCATAGTAAAACTCAATATATTACAATCCTGTAAGACTGGGACTAAACCAGGACCAAAGTGGGACTAGAACACGATTGAACCTGGTCTAGACCAGGACACACTCCTCATATATGGCGTCTTCCCCTTCAGGATGTGGAAGGGCCTGTATAACCGCACAGAGAGGCCGACCCAGGCGCCTGTGGAGCTTTTGTCAGCCGTGAGGGCGGAGTCACAGCAGCTCGAGGAGGAACTGACCAATCACGAGGAGGTATCGCCCGGAGGACCCGCCCACCACCACCTGAGCTCCAGACAAGGCATACAAGGCATACACGCAACCACTGCTTTTACTGTCACTGTAGAGGAGGCCAGGAGCTTCTGACGCCCCGTGTGGATCCATGTCATTTTTCACACTCCGTTCATTCACTCCCAGGATATTTCCTGTTTCAAACTGCGGAACTTTCCTCATGGAAGGCCTGACAGCAGCTTGTAGAGTGGCATTAAACTTAGCAATACTGCATGTATTAAATCACAGACATTATTATACATTTTCAGTATCTTGAGAAAATATACAGCTCTGAAAAAAACTCAAAGACCACAGCAAAATGATCAGCTTGTCTGACTTTCCTACTTATAGGTTTGTGTTTGAGTAAAATTAACATTTTTATTTCATTCTATAAACTACTGACATTTCTCCCAAATTCCAAACAAAAATATTGTTATTTAGAGCATTTATTTGCAGAAAATGACAAATGGTCAAAATAACAAACAAGATTAAATGTTTTTAGACCTCAAATAATCCAAAGAAAACAAGATCAACACAAGACTAATGTTTTAACTGAGGAAGAGTTCAGCCGTCGCACTGTCCGGGCCAGAAGATTGTATTTTCCAGCTCAAGCCTGAAATTGTGTCACTTCAGCAGGAGAAGCCTCCACACAGTGGAGTTTTAACATGGTTTTACTTCTAAACACAGTGTTTTTTCTCCTTTTCCTCCTTAAATCAGGTTTGGTTCAGGTGATCTCCTCATCAGAGCCTCATGAAGCAGAAGGAAGTGTGTTTGTGCTGGAATAAAACGGCTGTCGCACATGTAGAGACGCTGATTTCAGGAAAAGAAAATGCACTGGTCTCTTATTTTTTCTCTTATTTTTTTCCGGAGCTGTATATTTTTATATATATTCTTGTGATTGTCATTCAGTGTCTAGTTACCATTTTTCCAGCCTGTGAGCAGCTTTAGGACATGAATAAAAAAATGAATATGACATAAACAGACAGAGCACTTTTAACTTGGGTCTGAGTTAACCCGTCATATATTTGAATGGAGACTGAATTTTGCCTCCTACTTTTATTATTTTTTAGTTCTGACCACTAATAATAAAAATGATCAATTAACCAACTCACTCTTCTTCCATTTCATTTCATTTCCCACTCGACCCTCAGCAAACATTTGCTGTTGCCGCCTTCATGTAGTGAACAAGTCTTTGGAACTACTTAATTAAAGTGCCGGGGCATTAATTAAGTAGTACTATTTGCACACTGTGAATTGTGTATTTATGCTTTTCTAAGACTACTAAAAGTTGAATTATGCAGATTTTTCTTCATAAACACAATATTTCCATGTGTTTCTCACTGTGCAGAGGATAGCAGCCCTGAGCCGTCGTCCAATCACGTGGGAGAAGATTGATGTTCCCCGGCGGAAAATCAACCAATCATATCTGCGCTTCTGTGGCCCGGACCCGCCCACAACATACCACTACCCAATCACCAGCTCCGGACCAGAGCGCGCTCACAAACTCTGCCACGAACCGGCCAATCAGACGCCTCCGCTGCAGGTCAAGGGTCACGACCCTGACGACTTCAGCGATTTGGAGTCTGGAGTAGCGGATTTGAGCCGATCGTCCAGTGGATGTGATTACAGTAAGGACCAGGATGTAAATGGATTCAACTCAAAAGAGGGTTTAGTGAGAGCACACTGAAGAAGAGCTTTTAAAGAACACATATTATGGATTCTTGTGGCTTTAAAGTTGAACTCAGGCACATCTGAAGCTAAAGTCGTGTCTAGAGGAGGTGAATTCTGTCAGAGCCAAAAAACGGCACAGATCAGTGTTTCCTCGGTGGAGATCTCACTGTGTGTGAGTCTGTCTCACACTTCCCTCTGCTGATCCCACTGCACAGGCCAAAGCCCAAAACACTCCATCACTGATGTCGTTTCTAATCCCGTTTATTTACCAGTGAATTATATTTGTTGAAAAACGCTAAAAATACATTCCTCAACCATGTTCTTTCAACAACTGTGAGTTTCTCTTCTTCTTCACCGTCAGGAGTCGATCCGCTGGAGTCGGTGATCGAGTGTTTTGGGCTTTGGTGCAGTGGGAAATCAGCAGAGGGAAGTGTGAGGTGCTTATAAAGATGTTTTCTAACGTTTCCAGACACTAATGAGTGAACCAGGCAGAGCGTTTGGTTTGTTAGACTCGTGGCTGTTGTCAGATGGGTTAAAGTGGAGTTAAGCTTCTTCAGTCTGAAGCAAATTGGTGTTTTATGTGGAAGTTCAGAACTTGCCCCCATCACTGCACTAGTTTGTTGCCTTGACAGACTCACTGCCACAGTGAGATCTCCACCGAGGAAACACTGATCTGTGCCGTTTTTTGGCTCTGACAGAATTCAACCTCCTCTAGCAACGGACTTTAGCTTCAGATGTGCCGGAGTTCAACTTTAATTCACTTTTAAAGGCTTTTGTTCGCCTTGCGGCAACAGGAGGCTGTGCTGAGCAGTGCCTTTGCTGTGAACAGAATCTGATGATGATTTATGAGCTTAAAAACTGCAGAGTTTTACTTATGACACAACAGTCCAGGCAAAATGCTGAGTGAGAAAGTTTGAGTGCAGAGAGAACTTTGGATTAATGGGTTCATGAAACAAGCGAAACACAACAGATCTGCATTTAGATTGGAATAATATGTGTTCTTTAATCCTTTAAAGGGATAAAATGCTATTCCTTTCTTTTTAAGTATTTTACAATTTCTCATTATTTGATACTGTTTAAGTTGCACATTTTTATTTTTTATTGTGGTTTTAATGTTTTGCGTGTGCTCCTCAGAGCACTGCTGAGCACTGCTGAGCACTGCTGAGCACTGCTGAGCACTGCTGAGCACTGCTGAGCACTGCTGAGCACTGCTGAGCACTGCTGAGCACTGCTGAGCACTGCTGAGCACTGCTGAGCACTGCTGAGCACTGCTGAGCACTGCTGAGCACTGCTGAGCACTGCTGAGCACTGCTGAGCACTGCTGAGCACTACTGTGGGGCTTCTCTTCACACAATGGAATAGTTTAAGAAATATAAAGCAAACGACAAAATATCCTGTCTTCTTCTGCTAAAACGGCGAGTCAGACGTCTTTAACTTTAACATGTGAAGGGAATCTTACTGTAAAACATCTTATTCGTCACAAAAACTGCAATGAGATATTTTTCCAGAATTTGCTCTGCACAACTGTTCTGTGTTTCCTGAGTGTTTTCCTGCTCCCAGTGCTGAACCGCAGAGCTTCAAACAGCTGCATTATGTCCTCATCACGACTGCAGTAGCTGTAATTTAGAGAACTTGATTCTACCTACGACAGAAAACTAAGGGACACATTTTATATCGAGATAAGTCAAGATCTGTGACCACAATTTCACTATCATTTTCCAGAACTCTGTGATACAAAACTTAGAGTCTGAAAAAAGTCAAATCATAACTTAGACTTAGGCTCAATTTAGCATTTACTGTGAAAGAAGAATTTAAAGTTGGAGCTCTAGTTCCATTAGCTGGAATATAAAGTTCACTGATATGACGGAGGAGGTTTAAAGTGTATGTGACGGGTCTTCAGCTTTTTCTCTCTACGACTTCAGTTTAGTGAGAGACGCCTGAGGGAAATATTTATCAGCTTCACATCAAAGGTGACGGTTTGTGGAAGTTCAGAAGAAAAGTAAAAAGACCCAGAAAACCGCCATCACTGCAGAACAGAATATGGAGACAACATGTTCACAAGGAACGACTCTGACAAGTGAAACACTGATGCAACAGAATCAGGTCTGTTTTCACTGAAGGAAACTCGGCTCGTTTGAAGCAACAAGTGAAGATCGACTGAACCTGAACCATTTTCTTTCAACAACTTTCAGTTTCTCTTCTTCTCCGTCTTTAGTTGATTCTCACTTGTTGCTTCTGGAGTCGGTGATCGAGTCTTTTGGGCTTTGGTGCAGAGGGAAATCAGCAGAGGGAAGTGTGAGGTGCTTATAAAGATGTTTTCTAACGTTTCCAGACACTAATGAGTGAACCAGAGCGTTTGGTGTTAGACTCGTGGCTGTTGTCAGATGGGTTAAAGTGGAGTTCAGAACTTGCCCCCATCACTGCACTGGTTTGTTGCCCTGACAGACTCACACACAGCCAGATCTGCACCGAGGAAACACTGATCTGTGCTGTTTTTTGGCTTCAGACAGAATTCCACCTCCTCTAGACTCGACTTTAGCTTCAGACGGGCAGAGTTCAACTTTAACTAGTGCAATTTAGACAAGTTTTGGCCCTTGTTAAGAGTCAGTGATGAAATGAGCTCCACACGTGTCTCATCTGCCTCCTGTGTCCAACCAGGAGGTGAAATAAACTGCCCCAGAACCTGTCATCTGCACTTTAAACAATCACAGAGTGAAAAATACACTATAGGAAATGTTTGAATTCTTTTATTTTTTACCTGCACTTATTTCATTAGTATTTTTGTTTTGACAGCGTAAATAAATGCAGTATTTTATACTCTGAGCAGTGGAGCAAAATAACACTTGAACAAGTGAAATAAGTCTTGTTTACGTTTATTTATTTTTTGTTATTTTGTGTAATGTTTTATTTAAAGTGTGGTCCCCATTTGTTTTCTATCGACACTTTTACTTTTGATTTGTTAAGATCCTTTTGTTGAAACTTTTGCTGCGTTGATGATGAAAAACATGGTCCTTTAACACTGTTCAACTGTTTTAATGCTGGAATGAGCTGAAAGAATGAGAAACGACGATGGAAATGTGTCGACATTAAATAAAGAACTTCACTTCAGACTCAGATTCACTGTTTCTGAGTGAGATGAAGGTGGAGCATTGGGACAATAGGCTCAGATGAAGTTTTCTCTGTACATTTCCCTGTGTTTCCTGTGATGTGTCATGTTTATCATTATTGAAATGATCAATAAATGCACTGTACAAAGGGACAGACCGACCGCTCGTGTGGTCACTGTGGTAGTTCTGTTTAACACTGGAGCATTAAAGCCGGACACGTGTTTATGGGATATATTTATACCACTGTCTCCAATAATTCAGCTGTAAACGTGTCCAAAAGAACTGGAGGGAAAAAACTGATATGAACTCAAGTCTAACACAATAATCACATTTCTAAATACAAAGTTTAACAAAAGTACAAACGTCTGTTATGCAGAATAAAACATTTTGAAAATGAGTTTCTTATAAATTGCATCTATTCAAATTCTGGATTTGATTCGATGGCGATTATTAATCTTATAACCTTCATAAAAAGGTGAAGTCTTATTTCTGGTTCATGTTTAGAGGCGCAGAACAAATCAGATCAATAAAAACAAGTGGAGACGAGTCAGAAAATCAATGGATTTTATGGGTGAAAGATGAAGTACAGTTAGAACATTACACATTTTCTCTTTGCCACATTAGTTTTGCTCTTTTTTAAATAATTTTCCTCACTGGAAAAGAGAGAAGCATCAAAACCTTCAGATGAACTCAGAGTTCTGCAGTTTTAGGCTCTGATGGACTGAAAAGTGCAGAGGTCAAACCGGCTCAGAGGGACACTGGAAATCAGGTGCCACAGGGGGGCGCCACAGGGGGGCGCCACCTGTGTCCTCAGGCAACACACTGCACACATATTTCCCTGCGTGAGCCCAGTGTGTGTGTGTGTGTGAGACTGTGAGTATACACACAGTCCAGTCTCACACACACACACTCACACACACACACACACACACACACACACACTCACACACACTCTCTCTCTCTCTCTCTCTCTTCTCTCAAACCAAAGTTCAGTTCAGTTCTTCACATTTCTTTTTGCAGACGTTTCTCTTCATTTAAAGTTTAATCTACAGTCGTCTTTAAGAAAAAACATTCAATATGTTTTACTCATCATTTTGATCAGAAACGGCAAAATACAGTGAAGTTTGAGTGATTTTTGATTTCCGTTTAGGACAAAGATTCAGTCCTGAAGTGTTTAACCCGTGTGGAGGATCACAGCTCCACGGGTAAAATCACCTGTAAAACAAGTCCTTGTACTTCCAAACTAACCCAAACTATGTCAGTATTTTATGTCAAAGACATTGTACAAAATGAGAAAATTATTTGTATTTGAAACCATAAAAAAACAGCAAATATAAAATTGGTAAGTAGTAGTAGTAGTTTAGCTTTAGCCTTAAAAAAAGAGAGGATCCTTTAGTCAGTAACCGTTTTACCATATATATATACTCTATATATACTCTATATATACTCTCTCTATTTTTTTTTTACTGCAGACATGTCTATTTGAGCTCAAACAGGACCCGTTTAGTCCTGGTTGAGTTCTGATTCGGTCCAAGTTTGATGCCCTGGTTAAATCCTGCTTAGTCCTGGTTTAGTTCCCAACTGTTAAACCCTGATTTAGTCCAAGGTTAGTCCAAGCCTAGTACCTGTTTAGTCCTTTTAGTCCAGTAAAGCAATTATTATTTTTAACCTGATTTTAGATTTTTCATAATAATCCAGTTTTGTGTGCTTAGTTTTGGAGACAGAAGAGCCGCCGGCACATTTGCACCGTTTGCTCTGGACTGGAGACTTCATGGCCGATGGTGCGTTCGTCTGAATAGATTTCGTAGTCATTTCCACCCTGAAAAGAACAAATAAAAACAAAAATCAGTCATTTAAGTGTAGATTTACACTTCTGAAGACATGAGTCTTGGGTCTTGAGTTGTACAACTTGAAATTGGAGACGTCAAGATTCAGTGAATCAATAATCAGGGTTATTCAAGCCACAAAATAACAACTGCGACAATGGGGATCTGCACTCTGCATCTTGGAAGAGCACATTTCTTTTTAATTAAAGCTGCACAGTGCAGTTTTCCAGCATCTCTGACTTGCTTCTTTCATACCAAATCTGAGCGTTTTACCTGGAATCTTCCACAGTTCCACGTTTCCTTCATTAAGTCACTGATGATGGCAACAGTCCACAACCCCAACGCTCTCCTTTCACCCACAGATCAGTCACAAAATCTGCCTTTTACCTCCTCCACAACATCTCCCGCCTCCATCCATCACTTTTCTGCTCATTTATCTCCTCCACTCGACTACTGCAGCAGAGTCCTGACCGGGATTTCCCAAAGCTTCTGCACAGGGTTTAATACATCCAGACCTCTGCTGTCGGGGTTTTCACACACCCCGAGTCCTGGCCACACGTCAGCCCCAAGTTCGCCCACGGCACAGGCCTCCCCGAAAACACCGGATCCAGGACGAGATTCTTCTCCTCACCTACACGTCCCCCCAGACCCCTCAGAACCTCTCAGACCTGCTCCAGACCCACACACCCTCCAGACCCCTCAGAACCTCTCAGACCTGCTCCAGACCCACACACCCTCCAGACCCCTCAGAACCTCTCAGACCTGCTCCAGACCCACACACCCTCCAGACCCCTCAGAACCTCTCAGACCTGCTCCAGACCCACACACCCTCCAGACCCCTCAGAACCTCTCAGACCTGCTCCAGACCCACACACCCTCCAGACCCCTCAGAACCTCTCAGACCTGCTCCAGACCCACACACCCTCCAGACCCCTCAGAACCTCTCAGACCTGCTCCAGACCCACACACCCTCCAGACCCCTCAGAACCTCTCAGACCTGCTCCAGACCCACACACCCTCCAGACCCCTCAGAACCTCTCAGACCTGCTCCAGACCCACACACCCTCCAGACCCCTCAGAACCTCTCAGACCTGCTCCAGACCCACACACCCTCCAGACCCCTCAGAACCTCTCAGACCTGCTCCAGACCCACACACCCTCCAGGCCCCTCAGAACCTCTCAGACCTGCTCCAGACCCACACACGCTCCAGACCCCTCAGAACCTCTCAGACCTGCTCCAGACCCACACACGCTCCAGACCCCTCAGAACCTGAATTGATCTGTGGTTTCAGCAGTTTGTTTCTGACACACTACACACACACTGTGTAAAAACTCTGGGTTTGGTTTAGTTAAACACTCGGGTGGATCTGAGCCACAGGCGCTGAGTCTAAACCCTGAACTCCTCTCACTTTGTAACTGTTCAGTCTCTGCAGGGGAAGAGAAGAGAAGACAGGACTTTAGGACTTTATTGATCTCACAGTGGAGAAATTCAAGGTCGGCACAGTCTCCTGCACAAGTTTGGCTTAATAATATTTAAATAAGTAAATTATCTGGACTTTATTTCTGTTTCAAGTGTATTTTGTATCTAAGCAGAACAAACAGGAGAGGAAAAAGCTGTTATTGTGAAGAGCTTTGGGGGTCTTGAAAAGCGATAAATGGAGCGCATTATTAGGGGTTTTTCTTGATTTGATCCTTTTAAATTCACCTTTAGCTTTAATACTTTTAGTGGAACATTTGAGGTAAAAACACATAAGGTTTTGGACCCTATAAACACAGTGCCCCTTTTAAAATGTGCAGACGTCCCTGTAAATGTAGAATTCTCTAGGTTCTATATTCTTTATTACATCTATTGTGAAGTCTTATCATTTATCTTGATTTTGATGTTTTTTCAGTTTAATTCATATATTTTTCATACTGCATCAACTGAAAACCAAAGAGCACATTTCTATTACCAGCTTCATTTGATTTATCTGCATTTATTCACCTATTTCCCACAGGACTTCCCTCTGCTCAGCTGGAGCCTTTTGTTTCCACTGAAGTGTTTAAATTTACACACATGTGACGGGCGTCGTCTCCGTGCTGTTTACCTGCAGCTCTTTTGAAATTCAGATCTCTCTCCAGCTAAACCCTCATTATTACTGAACCAGGGTTGTTTAGCACTTTAAGGATTTAATGCTGATGATTCTGACACCGTGGAGTCGGAAACTTAGTGTTTGGATACTTGAAAAAGAACCAGGTCACTCAGTTTTCCAGCACTAATTCAAGGACTAAACCAGGGACTATTTTTGTGCATTGATAATGCAATGTTTTTAAAAACATAGAAAATGATAGTTTGTTTGCACGGTTAGGTTATATTTCAGTGATCAAGATTATTATTCCTTCTTTTTTTCTGCAACAGATGCACAATTTTGTGACTTCAGTGGGTCCGACACGTGTGCTATAGAATATTTTCTCACTTTTTACTTTTATCCTACGTTTCTTATCATTAATTCAGAGCTGATATTGAACTCACGGGTTTGGTTTTGTCTCCAAAGAAGTGAATGGAGGAGTAATTGTCCTTCTCGACAATCCCCAGACAGTATCTTTTATCCCAGCCGTCCGGAAACACGTCAAAGCTGATCTGACCTCCTGCAGAGAAGCACAGGGACATTCACACCTCCTGCTGTAACAGAACCCATGGGTCAGATCAGGTTATCGTTACTGACAAATATTTAGCTGCGATTTACAATTCAGATTCGACCCACAGCTTCTTCATCACTAATAACATGAGGTTCACTAATTGATTGTTGAAGGACAATCTCAGCACCACAAATTCTTCCTCACTGCACCTGGGGGTAAAAAGTTGCCCTCCAGTTTTTCAGGATTGTGTATTTGTCATGTGCAGGTTCAGTGCAGTGAGACGCTTAAGAGGAGGAGAACCGTCGACTCTCTGAGATATTCAAGAAGCACAAACAGCTGCAATAAATAAACAAGTGTTTGCAAATAAGAGCAAAAAAGAGAAATAAGTGAACAATATAGTAAAAAATATAATAAAATACAGATATAATAAAAATGTAATAAAATATAATAACATCCAAAGGTGCAGGTGGGATTAAACAGGGTGCAGTAGAGTATTTCACAGATGAGTCACATATTGCACATAATTGTATTGCACGTGGGTTGTGGAGCAGGTTATTGCACAGAAACAGTGTTAGTGACGTCCAGTTCCCAGTATAATGTATTTCTGATGGCATTTCTGCCCTCGTCCACTGGCATCGACCCCACAGCTACGCCTGCGCTCACAGGGCAACAGAACTTCCCCTCTGGCTCCTCCTGACCGGATCCCAGAGAAAAGGACAGAAGTCTGATTCCACAGGAGCATCACCGGAGGCAGAGGACGGAGGCAGAGGACGGAGGCAGAGGACGGAGGCAGCAGAGGACGGAGGCAGAAGAGGACAGAGGCAGCAGAGGACGGAGGCAGAGGACGGAGGCAGAGGACGGAGGCAGCAGAGGACGGAGGCAGAGGACGGAGGCAGAGGACGGAGGCAGAGGACGGAGGCAGCAGAGGACGGAGGCAGCAGAGGACGGAGGCAGAGGACGGAGGCAGAGGACGGAGGCAGAGGACGGAGGCAGAGGACGGAGGCAGAAGAGGACGGAGGCAGAAGAGGACGGAGGCAGAGGACGGAGGCAGAGGACGGAGGCAGAAGAGGACGGAGGCAGAAGAGGACGGAGGCAGAGGACGGAGGCAGAGGACGGAGGCAGAGGACGGAGGCAGAGGACGGAGGCAGCGGAGGACGGAGGCAGGAGACGGAGGCAGAGGACGGAGGCAGAGGGCGGAGGCAGCAGAGGACGGAGGCAGAAGAGACGGAGGCAGAGGACGGACGCAGAGGACGGAGGCAGAGGACGGAGGCAGCAGAGGACGGAGGCAGAGGACGGAGGCAGAAGAGGACGGAGGCAGAGGACGGAGGCAGAGGACGGAGGCAGAGGACGGAGGCAGAGGACGGAGGCAGAGGACGGAGGCAGCGGTGCAGACGTGATGGTGGTGCAGACGTGATGGTGGTGCAGACGTGATGGTGGTGCAGACGTGATGGTGGTGCAGACGTGATGGTGGTGCAGATGTGATGGTGGTGCAGATGTGATGGTGGGGCAGACGTGATGGTGGTGCAGACGTGATGGTGGTGCAGACGTGATGGTGGTGCAGACGTGATGGTGGTGCAGACGTGATGGTGGTGCAGACGTGATGGTGGTGCAGACGTGATGGTGGTGCAGACGTGATGGTGGTGCAGACGTGATGGTGGTGCAGACGTGATGGTGGTGCAGACGTGATGGTGGTGCAGACGTGATGGTGGTGCAGATCTGATGGTGGTGCAGATGTGATGGTGGTGCAGACGTGATGGCGGTGCAGATGTGATGGTGATGCAGATGTGATGGTGGTGCAGATGTGATGGTGGTGCAGATGTGATGGTGGTGCAGATCTGATGGTGGTGCAGATGTGATGGCGGTGCAGATGTGATGGTGGTGCAGATGTGATGGTGATGCAGATGTGATGGTGGTGCAGACGTGATGGTGGTGCAGATGTGATGGTGGTGCAGATGTGATGGTGGTGCAGACGTGATGGTGGTGCAGACGTGATGGTGGTGCAGACGTGATGGTGGTGCAGATGTGATGGTGGTGCAGATGTGATGGTGGTGCAGACGTGATGGTGGTGCAGACGTGATGGTGGTGCAGACGTGATGGTGGTGCAGATGTGATGGTGGTGCAGACGTGATGGTGGTGCAGACGTGATGGTGGTGCAGACGTGATGGTGGTGCAGATCTGATGGTGGTGCAGATGTGATGGTGGTGCAGAGGTGATGGTGGTGCAGATGTGATGGTGGGGCAGACGTGATGGTGGTGCAGACGTGATGGTGGTGCAGACGTGATGGTGGTGCAGACGTGATGGTGGTGCAGACGTGATGGTGGTGCAGATCTGATGGTGGTGCAGATGTGATGGTGGTGCACAGTGAGGCTCCTCTAAATCAAACTGTCCTCGTGTCTTTGATGAGACCCGTCACACACAGAACCTGCCTGAATGTGCCGAGTGTCGGTGGGGAAGATGCCGCAGCCTTTCTCCAGTCTGTCTCCAGGGCAGTCCTGATGGAGACTGGGTTTGGTCCTATTCTAGTCCTGGTCTAGTCCTGGTCTAGTCCTGGTCTAGTCCTGGTCTAATCCTGATTTATTCCTGTTGTGGTCCTGGTTTGGTCCTGTTCTAGTTCTGGTTTAGTCCTGGTTTAGTCCTGGTTTAGTCCTGGTTTAGACCTGGTTTAGACCTGGTTTAGTCCTGGTTTAGTCCTGGTTTAGACCTGGTTTAGACCTGGTTTAGACAATAGTGACTTACCCATATCAAGGTTTAGTTTGTCTGATAAAATCACTACTTAAATGAACACAAATCAGATCATATCCTCAAACAGTTTCCTTTACATATAAATGTAAAATGACTCGCCTATGGAGAACGATAATCCTCTTCCTTTGAACTCTTCTTTCAACACAGACACAAACTTCTCTCTGATCTTTTCTTTCTGTAAAACATCCATCATATAAAAGTGCAATGTTGCTATAATTCAGATCAGTATATAAAGAAATACTGTAAGTCCCTGTGGGCCTTGAGTGTTTGTACCTTGTCCAGCTCAAAAAACTCTTGTCTTTCTTCTTGTGTGCAGCTGCGGCCGACGGGAGAAACATTCAACATCCCGTTTCGAAATTCAATAAATGTTCCCCTGAAAATATTATAAAAGTCAGTAATAAAACACACATTAATGTCAGGATGTGTCATGATAAGAAATCTCATTTACATTTACACTTATATAAAGTGTATCCATAGGTTCAAAATGATGAAAAATTACAGCTATTTTTCTTTCTTTTTTATGTTGAAAAGTTCTCAAAATGTCACAAATAACAGGAAGCTGTGATCCAAGAACAGGTGGTGCTTGTTCCTCGTCCCAGTCTCCTGTGGGGAGTGTGGCTGTTTCACAGGTCCGGCTGCTGCCCGGACGCCTGGACCCTAAATGCTCCTCCTGAGCCCTGATCCTGTTCTGTGGACCTGGATCCTCCTCTTCTCTCACCTGGCTGAATGACCCCTCCTGCCCCTCTGAGTCTGCTGTGACCCTACAGATCTGAGCTTTATTTGCAAATGACGCACTCTATTTATCTGCAAATGATGTGCTTTAGTCCCGGACAGCAGCCTCCCCGTCCATGGGAGTCGATCTCACCTTCACAAGTTTCTCTTTTTCCCACTGGGATTTGTCTCAGTTTTTTCAGTAGGACTTTCTAAGGACATGGGATGTTCTGGGACAATTGCCCATTTGCTTTTTTTCTGTGAATATTTGTTAATCTTCTTGTCTGTTATTGACCAATATCTGTTTCCCTTTGTATTATCTAACTTCCTGTTGGTTAATGATCTTGCTAAGCCCTAAAAGGAACTGGTGTTGTGATTTTGGTCTTTACGCTCACAGTCAGAACACACGATTTCCAATGCGTTTTTAGCAATGCACATATAAGAAAATAAATACAAGAATATTTATAGGAGAAAGATTTTGTGTCGTACACTAGAACATTCCAGACTTTTCCATATTTTCTGTTATACATATCAGTTTATTTCAAATGTCTGTAATTGTGTGCAAAAGTAAACAAATAAAAATAAAAAATAAAACAGGATTTAGATTCACCTTTTTTTTGGCAGCTTGATCTTGGCCATGTAGTTTAGACAGAAATTGATGAAGTCCTGGAGCAGTTCTTCTCCCATATGAGCTTGTATCGACTGAGAACACATTTTATTACACTGTTTTACTTCCATAATTATTTGAATAATTAAAATTGAAAAATTTAAATAACCTTTAACATTTGTAAAGTTTCTCTTACCTGGACAGAAAGGAGCTGTCCATTTTTATAAGCCACAAGTCCATTTTCAGCAAATACATAATCCACCTTTTGGATAACTAGAAAAAAAGAATATTTTATTAATTGTCCAAAATGAAGTATTATTAATAGGGCTGCATAATATATCGCAAAGAGAACATTATAATTTGAGTTTAGTTGTTATGATTATGCAGTTATTTAGATAGAAGAATGTCCTCTGCAAAGAACAAAATATTCTTCTTTTCACAGAAATCTATCTAAAAAAATCTTTAAGAGCCTGAACTTTAGACCTCGACAAACATGTTCTGAAATGCAGGGGCTTCATCACTTCAGATTTGAGTTTTCTCTCGCTCTTGGATTTGTTTAGCGTGTGCACTCTGACAGAATCCTACTTTTGAATCTTGTAATCGCAACAGAAAAATCACAATTAGATTTCCCCCCCCAATTTTGACATGGTAATTATCCAGGAAACAGGAGCACAATGGCAGCCACTTATTAGTCATTTTGAGACATGTTGTTTACTACTTGTCAACTTTAAACATATTGAACAATATGATTTTTTTTAAAGGGTTAGGTTAACTGTGCAAATGGATTTTATGATATTTACAAGTTCACAAACTCTATTTACAGTTTGACATAGAAATCTGTCATGAGCCAGGTTAGTGCTTGGTAGAATAATGTCTATATTAAAGTCTTACTATCTTCTCCAAGCTGCTCCTTGATTTTGCTCAGGTCTGATCCTCCAACGACTCCAACTCGAACTCTCATCTTCAGCTTCTGTAGGAACTCAAACATGTCCGGCGTTGCTTTCTGAAAAATGCAGTTGGATTTACTTAATATATAGTTCATCATTTCTTTAAAATGAAGGCATTTTTACTGTGAGCTGGCTTCCCTTTCCACAGATCTGACCTGTAACTTGGCCCTGACAGTGCCAACAGCTTATCTCCATGGAGATGTTTAATGTGGAACAATCTAGGCAAAGCAACATCTCCATGTAGACAGAAAGGGAGCTCTACCAGAGGGGTGTCCAAACTATGGCCCTGCTATCGTTTGAAACTATAAGTTAACAGGTAAAATCCTTTATTCAGTTTAGATTGCACTAATCTTATAATACTAGTACATTGCTTTGTGCGTGATGACGTGTCCTTTTCTCCTCTTAAGCAGTAATAACATTGATTGGTTTCTAAAACCTTGTGCCCTTGGTACAAAGCAACATCTCTCGTATGTATCTCGTAAAAAATACTACATCATTAAAACGATGCAGTATTTTAATGAAATTAAATACATTAAAAATAAGTAAAACTCACAAAATAAACAAGACATTTATGTGGAACTATTTATTACAGTGGCATTTCGCACGGAATGATAAAACGGACGGACAACTGACGTGGATGAACCTGGTTTGTATGAAGTCTATTTTAGCTACATTTTTGAGCATTATTCACATTATTTTGCGTTAATTTGGTACCTGTCTGGGCGCCGTGAGAGTCCCGTCTACGTCGAACAGGCACAGCGTAGTAATGTCCACATTCGCGTCCGTCATTTTCTGACTTTTGTCTCAAATGTGTCACTCCTCCGTGCAGTAAAAGTCCTTCTGGCCCTTTTCACGATGCTAACTCTGATATGCTCACTCTACTTTAGCATCTAGGTTTGGTTGAATCTTCCTCTTGCCACTAAATATAATCTTCATTAAAAATAGACAAATTTCACTCCTTGTTCTCCAAACGCACAAGTCAGAACATCCAGTGACAGTTTGAGTGAACGGTGAGAGGCTGAATGGACTATAGCGCCATCTAGAACCAAGGAAGGGAACTGCAAAATGTGTAATTGTTAAACTGAAAAATGTTCTAAGCATAATTACTACTAAGATTTTGTATGTATAATGCAAACTACATAAGATACACTACATATTAAAAAAAAAATTTAAATCACCCTTATGTAAATCGATAACCTTATGTCTAGTCTAGTTTGGTGCAAAATAAAACAAATAATATATGATATAAACTATGATGTCAAATTGGTCAAATCATTATAATTGAGTTATTGGGAAACAGACATATATATATTATATATATTTTGTATTTGTATATCAAAGTATATTTTTATTTGCCTTATTTGAATGCATATTCATATGCATATGTTTCGATTCTATGTATTATTAAATAGTTTGATAATTTAGGCAAATTTTTTATTTTGTTTTATTCATTTATTTTGTATCATTAATTTAAATCTAAATATAGCTCTAACAAATGTGTATTAAAATAAAATATTATTCTGTAGACTAGCAACATAACTAAAATGCATTCTTACAAATTGTAAATAAATTGTACTTTTAAAAAGTTTCTCTTGTTAACTTCAACTTGAATCCTGAAATGAGAAGGGGGCAGGTAGGAAATACATGACAATGGTAAAACTGCAGTGGACCTTTTCCCTTTTGTTGTGGCAAATGGTTAAGTGCAAATGTACCCCCCTCTGAGTCAAACTCTGCCCCAACTGTATGCAAACCACTACAAGGCTGCATTGTAGTGGGCTGGAGCACTGCAGCAAATAGGCTACAACTATTAGCCTATATTTCCTCTAGAACTTGCCCTACTAGTTTATAAAGCTTACTGTTTTATGAAAAGGATATAAATCATATGTACTATCCAGTAAAATATTCTATTCTGGGTCATTTGAGTTTTAAGCATTTTTTCAAATTGAAATTCTTCTGTACCGATGCTATTCTGTGTATCTTGCAAATAGCAATCTATAAACAAAATAATAAAACAAGCAATTAATATAAAACAAATACATGCAACACATAAAAACTATTTGTCTGTGGTTAGTGAAATAGACTATCGGTTTCAGCTTCCTGTTGGATGACAGCTGTTTCACATTCAAAATAGATATTTGTAATGGAAACTGTTATGGCAACAGCCCTAATTTTTCATCATTCTGAAACCCAATGATAGGCTATTTGTTTGACACATTGTGTGCAACTTCTCGAAATAGTTAAATTCATGTTATACCTTTAGACAGTATATTTAAAGTCTATAGTTATAACATTGCAGAACTCTGACTTCACTGACCTCTGGTGTTCAGAAGATGCATTGATTATTTTTTTCACTGCATGACCCGATATGACTTCTCTTCTCTTCATCACACAAGAGAACAACACCAAAGGAAAAAAAGAAATGTATACTCTAATATTCAGAATTATGATAGAACTTTGTCTTCTGATTGTATTTTGCCGTTGTTGTTGTTTATATAGCCTATGAAATCACTTTATTTCACTACTATCATTACAATTCTTTTTATTGCTTTACATTACAGCAGTGTATTTGGTATAATTCATTATTCTTGTTCATAAACTGTACTGTACTACAGCTAGTGTCAGCGCCAGAGCACAGAGTATGTAGGGAATAAAATTAATCTAATGCACTTGTTGCTAATGTGTTTTTCCAATGAGTATCTATCCTAAGTAAAATAAATACAACTATCTTGTAGCTTTGTTTTTTGCTTTCCTGAGCCTGACTGCATGCATATTTTATTGTTTGGGATTGCATCTTGCACATCTTGCACACTTTCTTGCATTTGTACAACTGCATTTCCTCATTCATTATGAGATTTACTAACTTTATCATTTATCTTGTATCAGCTTCTTGTAGTCCACAGTACAACCTGCTTTTTGGCCTTAAACAGACACCACACACAGTAGTAGGAGTCGTAGTAGCTGTAAAATACGTTTTGAATGGTTTTCTACTCGGGGATAGAGAGAAAACAAAGAGCTTTTCGCGCCGTGTGTTTAAAAGTCCGCTCCAGCCAATCACAGCGCACGCAGTACAACCAAGCGTTACATTTGACTGCCACGTCTCTAGACCAATCACAGAAGCGCGTATCCTCATTTAAACGTAAATTCCCTGACGCTGACCAATCAGGTGGCGGCGTGGGCGGGCCTATTGAAGTTTGTGCGGCTGACAAAACAGTTGCGCTTCTCTCCTTCATTCACTCGTCTTCTGCTGGTCTTGCTACGAACAGGTAAGAGTATGTGACTTTCCCCCTGATTTTTAGCCTTTAATATACTTTTAAGGCCAGTCCAAACGTCAAAAATTACGTTTTTAGCCTTATCCGGTTCAACCACCCTCCGTGCTCCAGTTTGTAGCCGAGTTTCGTAACTTATTTTCTAATGCGGCCATAATCTGTGAAAGTAGGTTAGTACATTTTAGACCATTTTGTATTATTTTACCATCTAAAAGTGCTGCTGTATGTTTTAAAATATATGGTGTTTTAAATGGTGTGTTGAAGCCTACTTAATCGGTGAAAATTGTAAGTTATCGGAAAAAAGACCACCTTTTGTAAAAATAGCATGGCCTATTTTGGCGATAATGCGTGTAATACTGCCCACAGATGTTTTAGCTTGGTGGAAAATATGCGTAATGAGTTTGTTTGTGGTTCGTTTTGCTTGTAGGAGTCTAAAATGAGCTCTGAGTGTTCAGTCCGCCTTGTTCATAGCACGCAGTTCAAACGCCATTTGGTCTGATAGCAGCGCTGCCTTCTTCACGACACAGGAGCGCAGGCAAAGTTGAACCCACCGCCACGCCGCCGTTTAAAACCCCACAAAACCCTTTAAAATCACCGTAAATACAAAGTTATACCCTGGTGGCGAGTGTAATTGAGTGGGATAGAGTAGGTACTCGACTGCTAAGTTTTTTGGCGCAGTAAAGTTTAGGCGGGAAGATACAAAATGGAGTCTTGTCTTTTTGTGTCAGACGCTTAGAAATCCGATTATCACCCCGGGGCGTCAGCTCACCGCAAATTAATACAAACTACGTATATTTTTGCACGTATCTTTTAAATATGATTCTATTACTTTGAATATTTAACTATAGAACAAATTATAATTAACTTTGGTTTAAGTTTACGAGCTCCCAGGGTAGTTATTTATAGCACAGTAAACGACAAACAATATGTAGGACGCACTCTTTCCTTTGTTTATAACTTGTTTAACTCGGGTTTACACTGACTTAAGTAAAAAAAAAAAAAAAAGTTAAAATATTTTCACCTAAAATATTAAAAGTAATTCACTATTTTTGCTGAAATAGTATATTTAGTGGGGGGAAAAAATTACAATTTGTGTATACATGTTTACTATAGTGACCATGATCTGTGTTTGTTTACAGAAAACCGAGCCACCATGAAGGACGCAAACAAGCCAAAGGGCAAGATGTCCTCCTATGCTTTCTTCGTGGCCACCTGCCGCGAAGAGCACAAGAAGAAACACCCAGGAACCAGCGTGAACTTCGCAGAGTTCTCCAAGAAATGTTCTGAAAGATGGAAGGTATGGTCCTAAGTGGTGACACTGCAAATTTTGAGTTACAAGTCTTAATTTGACCTATTTGAGATTATAGTCAACGTTTACTCATTTTGGCTTGTTAGTTTCTGGGTCACGAAACAGTAATGAATCACTAGTAGAAATGGAGTTTTCAAAATATCGCCATTACAGGAAATGAAATCCTACCCTCACTTGCTTAATAGTTAACATGATACAGGAATTAGTCACTGGTATGCTAAATTTACATAAACTTACTTGAACCAAGGATGCACGCTGGCTAAGACCTTGCATTAGATTATAAACGGCTTTGTGTACAATTCTACTCAATATGCTACAAAATGGAATCTTGTGATCAGGTTAAAACGGGTCAATGGCATGATTCGTGTTTTCTTTTAGACCATGTCCTCCAAGGAGAAGTCGAAGTTTGAGGACCTGGCAAAGACTGACAAAGTCAGGTATGACCGTGAGATGAAAGACTACGTCCCACCAAAAGGAGCCAAGGGCAAGAAGAAGAAGGACCCCAATGCCCCCAAGAGGCCACCGTAAGTTTATATTTATAACCACTGGTTACAAAGTTTATGGTTTTCTGATGGGAAAATGTGATGTCCCAGTTTCAAATGGAACAAACATGGGAGAGCCAGATCTTTTATACCGTGTCATTATCTTCCCATATTTATCAAACCACCTGCAGGGTTTTAGTTTGGGAAATTGCATTGAAGATCGACAACAAGCTGCAACTTGTCTTTATTTACCAGTATTTCAGTTCACTATAGAATGTTTGTACTTGACTTTTCAGGTACAAACATTTTGGATTCTTAAAAACAAAGTGATTACATTACAAAACTAATCACTTCACATTTTTCCCCCCCAGATCTGCCTTCTTCGTGTTCTGCTCAGACCATCGTCCCAAAATCAAGGAGGATCACCCCGGAATCTCCATTGGTGACATTGCCAAGAAGCTGGGAGAGATGTGGTCCACGCAGAGTGCCAAAGACAAGGCTCCATACGAGGCCAAGGCCGCAAAACTCAAGGAGAAATACGAGAAGGTAATTGGGACGTGTAACTAGAATATCTGTGGTTGTACAAGTGGGCAAATTCTGTTAACTTGACCACAAATAAATGGGCCCTGACATAGTATCAGTAAACGGGGATGACTCTAAAAGTGGTTTCTTAATGGCCAAATTTGTGTGTTTGGTAAATTTCCGTATCTGCGAATATATTGACACAGGCCTGAAATTAACATGTAGAGGAAAGTACAACGAATCTTAACTTAAAATATGGGTTATTTTAATTAACTGTGCAGTAACCATCCTCGTTCAGATCTTAATTTGACTTTCAATTTGGCCAATTATCTGTTCACGTGCACTGAAATGCATTTGAGCGCCCTACTATAAACCCACACTGACCCAAATACTTCTCTTTTTACGATTTGGTCACTAATCCACGACAGCCCAACATTATTTCTTCTTCTTCACATTATTCTGCATCACTTTCCTTCATCTTTTAAGTGTGTTTGTGTTTCTGTCTCCAGGAAGTGGCTGCCTACAGAGCAAAGGGTGGTTCTGGACAGAGCAACACTGGTAAGAAAGGTGGTCCCGGGCGGCCCGCTCCCAAGAAGGTACAGCCAGAGGAAGATGACGATGACGACGAAGATGAGGATGAGGATGAAGACGAGGATGACGATGATGATGACGAAGATTAAATTTTCTGTTTGAATATTTTTGAGACTCTTCGTTTCGCTTCAAATGTATGTTGTTTTTTTTTTGTGTGTGTGGATGATTCCTGCGCACTGCAAAAAAAATCTATGCAAAGTTTAAAATGATTTGAATTTACAATATTGAGCTTAATTTTTGTGTTTTGACCATTTTGATGCATTGAGTTTATTTTAAGGCTCAGTTTTAGTAGTAAGTTTAGGTTTAAGATTTGCACTTTTCTAAGCCAATAATTCTTGCCTATCTCTTGCGTTTTTGCTTGGGGAGTCCAAATCTTAAACAAAATGAATGCATCCTGATTGGTCAAAGCGGCTGAAATTGGGAAGATTCTGAATTCAAATCCTGTTGAACTTGTGGAGATGGCATTTTGTGGTGCATTATAGCCTGCTGTCCCTGTGGTCTGCATCTGTAGGAATCAGACTTGTGCTTTCTCAAATTCAGGGATTTAGTTTTTACACTTAGACCCCCTCTCCATATATATATTCTCAAAATAACTCATTTTTGTCTCATCTTTAGCTTCTTTAACTCCATTCTTTAAGGCGGCGGATGAATTTGCAGACTGAACTTGTTCTTGGCAGTGGGCAGCAGTGAATCAAAAGTTTTAATGTTTCTCGAAGCACTGCTTGAGTTCTTTGTTTAGTGGTGGTGCTGTTTTTCACTGTCATTTTACTACCAGGATTTATCTGTAGTTTCTGATTAAAAATGTTTGCAGCCATTTTTAATGTGGATCTTTTCAAGTAGATTTTTTTTGTAATAAAATTTTGTATATTGATTTATAAATGAGTGTATCCTTTGTGGTCCAATGATCAGACGAGTGATTTTTGAGCCGTTTAATCTTATTTTGTAGTTAAATTTACATTATGGTAATTTAGCTACTTTATGCTGCTAACTTGACCTGATTCAGGCTAAAGTAAAGGGTATTTTTCATGTGTCCACTTTATGTACAGTTTTGTTGTGAATGTTCCGCAGCATGGCATTACTTGTCTAAAGTATTCAATATCAGGTTTTTAATGCTTAAGGGGAAAAGTACAGTCACACTGAGCTGGAGCTCTACAGACTTAAGTTAAATGCAAATTAAAAGTTAAACTTGTAACTGGGCAGATTCTGATACTGTAAACTTGTTCTACACTTGTGGTATTGATGAAGAATTTTGCCTTTGTTGTAAATTCCCTTCACATGTACAAAAGAATCAAAGTTGGACCTTTTCTCCTGTTTATTACAAACACAATACACGGGGGAAATGATTCTCTAACACAACTACTGGTTTGTTTCTAACACGTTGGTAAATTGTTAAATTTAGCGTCTGGTGAGATCACAAATGTATCAGTCACCAAGTTTAGTTTGGATTCTGTAATAGTCCCACATTTCTGGGATGAAAAAAGTCATTTCCTAAAACAACAGGCCTTGATGTTAAAAACCATAAAAGTTGTCAAATGTTTAACCCTTTTCATCCTTGTAACGCTATTGTCAGGGGGAAATAATTCAGTCTGTTACAGCCTCAGCTCTGACAGCTGAGACTTGTTAATTGTCGTCATTAGTGCTGCTTCATTAGGTCCTCTTCAAATCAGCAAATCAGGCTAAGGTCGCGTATAATTCACAATCAGATGGAACTGATCATTATAACTGGGGAAGTTTAAAAGTGCAATTTTAGGCAGATTTAACTCAAAATGTAAAAAGAACAAGTTGGGTAAGACATTGAGTAAGTTATTTGGAAAGTTTAATATCAGTAGATAATAAAGGCTATAACACCATATCATTTTCAGATTTTAACCATCCTAATGCTCCTCACACAACCTTGAAAACAAGTGTCTTGGTTTCTTTGCAAATAAAAGAATTATTGCTTAATATGCAAATCTCACTCATTTATTTTTTATTTTACTGTGGCACTAATGAAAAGTGACTCAATCAAAAAGAAAATCAGTGCATACACATTTATTACACAATGAGGTAATAATAATCATACAGTTTATTAGACGCTTTTCTGGACACGTCTTACAACAACAAACAAAATAAATATGATTAAAACATACACCTTAAGTCGGACAGTATTTAATTGAGATAGTAATTAATTTAGTATTGTATTTTATTTGCATTTTGTATTTATTGTTTTAGTATTTATTAATGTGTTAGACAGTATTTTAATTGATTGTATTTAACTGACCTACAGTTAGCTAACAGCTATTCCTGGAGTCATGTTACTTTTTTACTCTTACTTTTTTTGTACATATAAGCGAACATTTCAACAAATATTTTCTTTTTTTTTTGTAGTAATTAATATTTTATCAGTAATTAATTCAAAATAAAATGTTCTACAGATTCAGACGGAGCTACGTCACGTGTGCGTGGTGACGCCAGATGGGCACTTGTGTTCAGCACCGGGAGCTGTCCGTCTGTGCCAACGCCAACAAACCCACTATTACGGTAAGAAAAACACTAAATAAACACTCCAATTCTACACATAAAAACACGTTTCATTCATGCATTCATTCAGGCATTTAGTGACAAAGCCTCTGCAAACATGACAACTGCACAGTGCGTTAAAATACGTCGTTTTGATGGACGAAATCTGCAATAAACCAGTGTCTTAATAACGGTTAAAATACGTTCACGGTAAGAAAAATCAACAACAATGTCTAAAATTGTGTTGGTACACGTATTTAAATCCAGATTTTCATGAACAAATCCTGTACCAAACATGCTACCAGTGCAAATGTCAACCTGCTTCTATGTTTGACCAAATCTGTAATGTTAATCCCAGTTAAAATAGAATTATATTAGGAGAGATATCTAATAAACAAACGTAGCTACATCCCCGATACTGTATTTTACACGTTATGCTTGAAAATCCTTTACAAAACATGCTAAATGCACGTATTTCCACCTACCAAATCTGCTCTGTCTCCTCGTAGTGCCTTAATAATCTAATTTAGACCATGCAGGGATTAGCGAGTGCCACAGACTGAAACCTGTTGCCTAGTTTTTGCAATATTTATCACGAGAAATGCATGCAAATTATTATCTAACGGACCCTAGCTATCTTTTTCTTGCAGCAATTTGGCACGGGCATTGCTAGTAGTAAGTAGCCGCCTGCCCCTCGGCTTTTAGCGTGTGTATTTGAGGGTTTTAACATATGCAAATTAGCACATGTGTTGTAAAAATTCTCATACTTTACCTTATGATCGCGATTACAGACGTGTTGTCAGTAGTTGAAGTCGCTTGGATTAAAACAGCAGAGTTGTTTGTCGCTTTTCTCACTCATGATCGCTAAATTTCGCTATTTACAACAAGCCAGAATTTACTCAGCTAATGAAGCAAATGGACTGTCACGATTTCTGCAGACGTGTGAATTAAACGTCTTTTAAAGCTGAATTTAAGCTAAAAAACGTTCAAAATCGCCATTCACGGTGCATAATGTGAAGGGAATCCAACCAAAACACACAGAAAGCGTCTCCAGTGTGTCCGTGGCTATTGTTGCTGCAGAGCTTCTTTTCAGAGCAGATAATTCCGACACAAATTAGATTATTACGCACAAAAACACTGCAATTCTGCTTTTGTCACACCTCTTGTAGTGTAGCGGTCACAACAGCGTGTTCTGAATGTTGCAGAAACAGCCCATTCCTCCCTCACCGTTTTGCATTTCGTTGTCATACAAACTGAATTTGCAGTGACCTTTGAACCCTCTCCTCAAATAATTAGTTGGTTTTTCAAACAAATATCCATTAAATGTTCAGAGCAGCTGATAGATTTTGGATAAATATTGTTTTTGTTCCCCTGTAACAACAACATACAAATTGAATTGTTAACAAAGGAAAATGCTAAAGTATAAATGTGGAAATAGCTGCTTAGATCTGTGTACATCTGTTGCTCTTGTGAATGTGAGTGAGGTGAATGACACGACCGACATCGTAAAGCCTCTTTTACTAATACAAATGTAGTGTATTATGTAATATAATGGTGAATAATAAATGGTCTTTAATATTTTACCAGGTAAGTCAATTGAGAACAGCTTCTCATTTACGAATAATAATAATCTGAACGGCCCAGCCTCAACCCTCAAGGTCTGACTGCTTCATTTGTAAAAGGCGGTACTGTCCTTGGTGCTGAAACATGCAATGCATGCACTGTGTGTGTAATGGGGTTAATGTGGCGGGTCATTTTATAGTCCAGTTTAAAGGTATGTCACTTTCTTTTTCCATGGAATCACCTGCTTGGTTGAAATATAATGCTAAAGCCATATTACGTAACATTCTTTATGGAGATAGACAGACGTCATACTGTGGAATGTTATAGCCAAAGGAACAGCATTCGCATGAAAACAAGCAGGAGAGGCTCTCGTCGAGGTGAATAAGAGTTGATGCAAACTCACTCACAGTAAAAACACGCGGCAAAAAAACCACATAAAAGTTACATAGTGTGGCTTTATTTGAGAAAACTTTAATAACTGGACCAAACTCAAATCGTGTTTTATGTCAGTAGCCAGGCTGTAATCAAGTCTTTTTCATTCTTCTACAACTACAACTATAGAGTGCCTTGGATTTTTGTTTTTGTCATTTTAGCCAAACACCACAGAGATTATTTCAATCCGTAATCCCATCTCCTCTGAAGATTAGCACAGTGATCTGCAAACCGCGAACGCTTTACCACAGTAGAACAACATGGAGCTTTATCAGACACAGTTGAAGGACGATGGTGCTTAGATCATGAAGTGTGTTATGCAAGGACACATTCTAATACATTTTTGAACATCTTGGCCAGTGGATCTCTGTCTGGAAGAAGATTACATCGCAATCAACTCCAAATTGCTCCTTGAGTGGTCACTTTAGCAAATCACAATGTTCAGCAGTTATTTAGGTTCTAGTCTGTCCGCTGCAGAGCAAATGTGTCCACAGGGTTTTATTCTGTGTAAAAACTCTGTAGTTCAGACCTCAGCATGTTCTGAAAGGCCTGTGGGTCTTGGATTAACCCCTAATATTAAAGCTGCCTGATATGTTTAAAATCTTATACTGTTCAAAATGAAGCTGTAACTGTGATACATTTTTCAAACAAATTAAATATTTTTCAGTTTGGACAAGTTTTACACATAAAATCTGATTGTTTTGTAAACTAAAGAAGGTAAAAGACGTAACTTATCCCCATGGAGAGGTTATACTGTGATCTGGATTCTGCCATCATCAGAATCTACGACTAAACTGTGTGGTGTTTATTATGATCAGTTTAGGGTTTTTTAGTGCAGTTTAAGTAAATTTGCAGCTTTGTGGTAAAAATGTGTGAATTGAATGTTGAACATTGTTGGAATATTCAGTCTTCCACAGTTGACTTTTCTTCACTAATTCAGTTGAGTGTTTTCCTCTTTCTGCCCTGTTCCTCTGTGTTTTAGGTCAGTATGGCCAAGGTCCAGCAGGTGGGGCTGTTGACCGCCGGGTGTCAGCCCTGGAACAAAGACGTGTGCGCCGCCAGTGGAGATCGTTTCGCCTACTGTGCCACTCTGGCCATCTACATATACCAGGTCAGAAGAGCTCCAAACATTCACATAACATCAGAACAATACAGACGAGGTTTGAAAAGGGACGAAGCAAGTTTGGAATATGGCTCTGAAAGAGGGCGGATTATACAGAATCAGCAGCTTTATATGTTATAACAGTCTTCCCTCGTCAAAAACATTCTTCCCTCGTCAAAAACATTCTTCCCTCGTCAAAAACATTCTTCCCTCGTCTAAAACATTCTTCCCTCGTCAAAAACATTCTTCCCTCGTCTAAAACATTCTTCCCTTGTCTAAAACATTCTTCCCTCATCTAAAACATTCTTCCCTCGTCTAAAACATTCTTCCCTCGTCTAAAACATTCTTCCCTCGTCTAAAACAGTCTTCCCTCGTCAAAAACATTCTTCCCTCGTCAAAAACATTCTTCCCTCGTCTAAAACATTCTTCCCTCGTCTAAAACATTCTTCCCTCGTCAAAAACATTCTTCCCTCGTCAAAAACATTCTTCCCTCGTCAAAAACATTCTTCCCTCGTCAAAAACATTCTTCCCTCGTCTAAAACATTCTTCCCTGGTCTAAAACATTCTTCCCTTGTCTAAAACAGTCTTCCCTCGTCTATAACATTCTTCCCTCGTCAAAAACATTCTTCCCTCGTCTAAAACATTCTTCCCTCGTCAAAAACATTCTTCCTCGTCTAAAACATTCTTCCCTCGTCAAAACATTCTTCCCTCATCAAAACATTCTTCCCTCGTCAAAAACATTCTTCTCGTTTAAAATAGTTTTCTCGTCAAAATATTCTTCTCGCTAAAATATTCTTCTCGTCAAAATATTTTTCTCGTCAAAAATATTCTTCTCGTTTAAAATATTCTTCCCTCGTCAAAAACAGTTTTCCCTCGTTTAAAATATTTTTCTCGCTAAAAATATTCTTCCCTCGTTTAAAACAGTTTTCTCATCAAAATATTTTTCCCTCATCAAAATATTTTTCCTCGTCAAAAATATTCTTCTCGTAAAAACATTTTTCCTCAATAAAATATTTTTCTCGTCAAAAAATATTTTTCCCTCATTAAAATATTCTTCTCGTCAAAAATATTTTTCGCTAAAATATTTTTCC
>CM060658.1:381675-426675 GCA_030686955.1 Odontamblyopus rebecca | reverse complement strand
GGAAAATCAGTTTTTGTTGTTGAGATTTTGTTCTGAATGTTAGAAGAATTTGCAAAGGGACGAAATGAGCAGAAAAGAAGGACTTGCTGATGGTCTTTATCTTCGTTTTTGTGCTGATTTGTTTGGTTTCTTTAGGCAGTAAAAGTCAGAAACACGTGTTGCGCCCGGAGGCTCTGGAGGGAACAGATGAGGAGGACCCGGTCAGTGCTCTGGAGTGGGACCCGTTATCCACAGACTATTTACTGGGTAAGTTTGACCGGCTCTTTCCGTCACAGTGAAATATACAAAATAAACCCACAAATGTTCATTTCCTGCTCCGTTTGTTCTCTGATTCATGGTTTAATAGACACAGAGATGACAGAGAGGCCTTTTCCTTATGATGTGTTCAGGGTTTTCACTGCTTATTAAAAAGCTTTGACTAATTCAACTTATTATTTAACATTAAGACCTCACATAAAATTCTCTTTAAATTGGCATAAAATAAAGTCATAGATGTGACAGTTTAAGCTCCTCCTTTAGCTCCAGTCGATCCTGAAGCTAATTGAGGAGCTTGATTCATAAAATCTGATTTCTTCTGACGAGCAGAAGGTGGTTTTTGTTTTGCGTTTGTGTCTTTGTCGATGTCCCTGAATTGTTTCATTCACTGACAATAAAGTCTCATCTAATCTAATAAACTAACAATTTACTTACACATTTAACATTGACATTTACTTGAAAATTCGAATAAACCAGTGGTCTACAATATCTTCATTTTTTGTTGAAGCTCGTCACATTTTTATACAGGATCAGTGACGTTTACTTGAGTAACTTTTTAAAGAAATTAAACTTTTCTAGCAAAATATTCCTCCTCCTTGAGTAATATTGTGACTGAAATAGCAGTGCTCTTACTGGAGGAAAAGGTTAGGGTGAGGGCTGTGAGTCTTTATCTTTTGAACATCATTTGAACATTTGTTTCCTGCACTGCTCCTTCAGATAGAATATTTCACATGTTTGTTTCTCTTTGGAAAATAGTAGAATTTGTGCATTATTTTATGTCCTTCAAATTACATTCACTTCAAATAATAAATCAAATGTTACGTCCTGACAAATCCTGTCCAAGAACCATCCTCCAAGTTACTCTGACTTCAACTAACTTTTCCCAAATACTGGAGTAGTTTCTTGGACCACTGCACTGTACTTCTACTTGAGGAAGTACAGGGTTCGTTAAAGGACGTCTTAAAAAGTCTTAAAAGCCTGAATTTGGAAATAATACCTTAAAAAGACTTGAAAAAGGCTTGAAAGGCGTCTCCGTATCCTGTTCCTCCTGAAAAGTTTAATTTGTCAAACATCAATTTATTATTTGGTTAAATAATGTAGCAGAGCCCCGGGTCAAAATGCTCCCAACACTGTTCCCCACATTCCTTTGTTTGAGAAATAAACAGACACAAATTCAAGAATTTTGTTTTTCTTTTCTGCTGAGTCTAACAGGCCTGAAATAGGCTGTGAAACAGGTAATAAGTTTATATATAAATGGTCTTAAAAAGGTCTTAAAAAGGTCTTGAATTGAACTTAAGAAACCTGTAGGAACCCTGTGAGCAGCACTTTTGGCTCCTCTGTCCACCTCCAGTTCTGATTGAATAGTTTGATTCTTCTTTGTGTTTCTTTCTCGTCTTGTTCAGTGTCTAACCTGCACAATGGGATCCGGCTGGTGGACAGTGAAGCGTTGGCCTGTATCACCTCTTTCTGTTTCCCCTCCTCGGCTGCTTCTGTCCAGTGTCTGGCCTGGGTCCCCTCTGCCCCGGGCATGTTCATCACTGGAGGTAAACATGGACACGCCTCCTCTAAAGGCTGGACATTCCTTTGCATTTCTCTGGGTTCTTCTTGTGTAGCAGTGGGTGACAGTCGCTCAGAGTTTTCATTCTCTGGTTAAACATGAACTGTTGGTACAATTCCCATAGTTTCATCATTGTGTTGTGTCCTTCCCCCTCACCCCAGGGTCTGGATTGGAGTGGTTGATGGAACATGTTTTGAGAGATTTGAAGACTAAAAATTTGTATTTACAAAAAAGTTCAACAAAGTTTTGAAGTCAGTGAGCATATTTTAACAGGGGTTTATCAGTCCTTAAGTGAGAGTGAACTGACATGTAATACGGTGGCCTGGTTTGGTCATTTCACAGTCAAAAACGAAGCCAAACTGAGCCGAGTGGTGAAACAAGGCAGTGACATCACAGGTCAGTCCCAAACTCGGCCCCGTGCACTAGAGTCAGGCCGAACATGCCTCAGTTATAAGATCACAGATGATGACACTAATAAACCTCCTCCACTGTCTCATCACTTTGAGCTCCTCCCATCGGGGCAAAGATACAGACAAGAAAAACATTTATAAAAATTCTTTTGTGCCCTGAGCTGAACCGGTCCTGATGTCGTCTGTGTTCAAAGCCAAAGACAAATTTTTGGCCCTGGAGATAATGTGACCAAATCTGAGGCCGTTCGGAGGAGTGCGTTTCAGCTTCACTTTAATCCAAAATGGCCGCCTCCTGGTGTGTCAGGGGGTGTGGCCATAATAATATTTAGAAGAAGAAGAAGAAGAAGAAGAAGAAGAAGAAGAAGAAGAAGAAGAATATCGTCGTGTCACTTTAGTTCCCGCCCCCCTGAGCATCACTGTGATACTAACAGGTCCTTCAACAGCCTCTGGTGAAGGACCTGATGATTCAAGCACAAACATACAGAGGGATTTTTCTGTGTTTTCACCTCACTTCAGTGGTTATAGAAAAAAGATAATGACTGATAAAAAATTATATTAGTCGACTTATTATTGAGATTGTAAAAAAAAAATGATATGCACAACAGCAGAAAGGAGAAGGTGTGGAGTGAGTTATATGAAAACGATCATTGAGACAAACATATAAAGTTCTGCCCTGACTCCAGCTCAGGTGAAAGTGCAGAGATTCTGAAGTGGTGATGTCGTGTGAACATGTATATTCACATCCTGTTTAGTCCCTGTTGAACCCGTCTTTTCCCTTATAGACTCACAGGTCGGAGTTCTGCGAGTTTGGAACGTGTCCCGCTCCACACCTCTGGACAGCTTCAAACTGAAGAAAACTGGATTTCACGCTCTGCACGTCCTCAACTCTCCCCTCACAAAGAAAGGTAACGCCATCCATCCATCTTCTTCCGCTTATCCGGGGCCGGGTCGCGGGGGCAGCAGTCTAAGCAGGGGCTCCCAAGCTTCCTTCTCCCCAGCCACTTCCTCCAGCTCCTCCTGGACCCTGAGGTTCCCAGGCCGAGAGACATAGTCCCTCCAGCGTGTCCTGGGTCTTCCCCGGGGCCTCCTACCGGTGGGACATGCCCGGAACACCTCCTGAGGGAGGCGTCAGGAGGCATCCGGACCAGATGCCTGAGCCACCTCAGCTGGCTCCTCTTGACGTGGAGGAGCAGCGACTCTACTCCGAGCTCCTCCCGTGTGACCGAGCTCCTCACCCTATCTCTAAGGGAGGCCCGGCCACTCTGCGGAGGAAACTCATTTCGGCCGCTTGTATCTGCGATCTCGTTCTTTCGGTCATTACCCAGAGCTCATGACCATAGGTGAGGGGAGGAACATAGATTGAGGTAAATCGAGAGCTTCACCTTTCAGCTCAGCCCCTCTTCACCACAACGGTCCGATACAGCGACTGCATCACTGCCGACGCCGCACCGATCCGCCTGTCAATCTCACCCTCCATCCTCCCCTCACTGTGAACAAGACCCCGAGATACATGAACTCCTCCACTTGAGGCAGAGACTCCCCACCCACCCGGAGAGGGCAATCCACCTTTTTCCGGTTGAGAACCATGGCCTCGGATTTGGAACAGCTGATTCTCATCCAGTGCTGCAGGTCCTGGTTCGATGGAGCCAACAGGACAACATCATCTGCAAAAAGCAGAGATGAGATCCTGTGGTCCCCGAACTGGACCCCCCCCGGCCCCTGGCTGCGCCTAGAAATTCTGTCCATAAATACAATGAACAGAACCGGTGACAAAGGGCAGCCCTGGCGGAGTCCAACATGCACCGGGAACAGGTCTGACTTACTGCCGGCAATGCGAACACAGCTCCTGCTCCGGTCATACAGGGACCGGACAGCCCTTAGCAAAGGGCCCCGGACCCCATACTCCCGGAGCACCCCCCACAGGGCACCACGAGGGACACGGTCGAATGCCTTCTCCAGGTCCACAAAGCACATGTGGACTGGTTGGGCAAACTCCCATGAACCCTCGAGCACCCGATGGAGGGTGTAGAGCTGGTCCAGTGTTCCACGACCAGGCCGAAAACCACACTGCTCCTCTTGAATCTGAGGTTCGACTATCGGCCGAACTCTCCTCTCCAGTCCCCTGGCATAGACTTTACGGGGGAGGCTGAGGAGTGTGATTCTGTAGTTGGAACACACCCTCCGGTCCCCCTTCTTATACAGAGGGACCACCACTCCGGTCTGCCAGTCCAGAGGTACTGTTCCCGACCGCCACACGATGTTGCAGAGGTGTGTCAGCCAAGACAGCCCCACAACACCCAGAGACTTAAGGTACTCAGGACGGATCTCATCCACCCCCGGAGCCCGAGGAGCTTTAACCACCTCAGTGACTTCGGCCAGGGTGATAGACCTGGGTCCTGAGTCCGCCTCTGGGTCCCCAGCCTCGGCCTCCTCTTCGGAGGACGTGACAGTGGGATTGAGGAGATCCCCAAAGTATTCCGTCCACCGCCCGACAACATCCCCAGTCGAGGTCAGCAGCTCTCCCCCCGCACTGTAAACAGTGTTGGTGAAGCACCGCTTCCCCCTCCTGAGGCGCCGGACGGTTTGCCAGAATTTCCTTGGGGCCGTCCGATAGTCCTCCTCCATGGCCTCCCCGAACTCCTCCCAGACCCGAGTTTTTGCCTCTGCAACCGCCCGGGCTGCAGCACGCTTGGCCCGATGGTACCCGTCAGCTGCCTCAGGAGTCCACCGGGCCAGTAAGGCCCGGTAGGACTCCTTCTTCAGCTTGACGGCATCCCTTACTTCCGGTGTCCACCACCGGGTTCGGGGATTGCCGCCGCGACAGGCACCACAGACCTTACGGCCACAGCTACGAACGGCCGCATCGGCAATAGAGGCCAAGAACGAAGCCCACTCGGGCTCCATGTCCCCAGCCTCCCCCGGGATCTGGGAGAAGCTCCCGGAGGTGTGAGTTGAAGGCCGCACTGACAGAAGGTTCCGCCAGACGTTCCCAACAGACCCTCACGATACGCTTGGGCCTGCCAGGTCTTTCCGGCTTCCTCCTCCGCCAGTGGACCCAACTCACCACCAGGTGGTGATCAGTTGACAGCTCTGCCCCTCTCTTCACCCGAGTGTCCAAGACACACGGCCGGAGGTCAGATGACACGACAACAAAGTCGATCATCGACCTCCGGCCTAGGGAGCACTCGGCCCCTATGGCTCCTCCCGCGAATGGTGGGTCCAGGGGAGGGCGGTCCCACGTCGTCCCTTCGGGCTGTGCCCGGCCGGGCCCCGTGGGGAAAGGCCCGGCCACCAGGCGCCATCGGGCGCCCATCCCAGGCCTGGCTCCAGGGTGGGGCACCGGTGACGCCGATCCGGGCGACGTATCTTGCTTCTGAATAGTACTCATTATATGGGGCTTCTGAACCGCTCTTCGTCTGACCCGTCCCCCCGGACTTGTTTGCCTTGGGTGACCCTACCAGGGGCATAAAGCCCCCGACAACATAGCTCCTGGGATCATTCGGGTGCTCAAACCCCTCCACCACGTTAAGGTGGCGGTTCGAGGAGGGGAAGAAAGGTAACGCCTCACAAAGAAAGGTAACGCCTCAGACGCTCTGCAGCCTCAGGCTATATAGAGTCAGTAATATAGAACCTCAGTCTATATAGAGTCAGTAGTATAGGACCTCAGTCTATATAAAGTCCTATAGTGTTTAGGTCATAATATGAGACCTTTAAGTATAGAATAGAAAAACAATGTGTCTGTGTTACATAAAAAAATGTTTTCCAATTTTTATTTTTATTTTGGTTTCTCCAGTTATTTAAAAGACCATGAAAACAGTTTTTTTCTTTTTCAAGTTTTTATTTGAAAAACAATGGATCTTGGTCATCATCAGACTCAGTATCTGAGTTTTCTCCCACAATTTGTAGTAATTTTCTGTCTGCCTCTGACCTAGAACCAAATCCTTCAAATTTGAAAAAAATAAAATAAAATAAATGACTCCAAAGGTCCACTTCAGAGAACATTTGTTAAACACTCAAATTTCATTGTAAAATATTGTTACTTTACTGTTCATTAGACATTCATAAAAATATAATAATGCAACTTTGATCCGAAATGTGCTTAATAAAAAAGGTAAACCACTTCCTGCTCTTTTTCCATAAATGTGGTTGTGCCATTTTCCTTGAAAAGGAGGAGGGTCTTTTCAAAACTCCACCCTTATAAATCTGGCATCATCTGAATGTGGTCTGTAAATCACAGAAGGAGCTGGTCTGATAATGTGCAGAGGAAATATTTGAGTAAAGAAATGTCCACTAGAGAAGACAGATCTGAACTATGTGTAGCCAGGACCTGCACCAGCATCTTTCCTGTCCTATTTGTCTTGGTCAGTGTTTTGTGAAGCACTGTCCCTGTTCAAACAATACCACACCAAAACTTACACCAAAACTTACAGCAAAACTTACACCAAAACTTACACCAAAACTTACAGCAAAACTTACACCAAAACTTACACCAAAACTTACACCAAAACTTACACCAAAACTTACACCAAAACTTTCACCGCGCACCTTTAAATTCCCCTCTCGTGTCTATATTTCGCCCTTCCCCAGCCCAGAGTGCGTGTTCTCCCAGTAAGAGCCAGCACCTGAGCTCCACCAGTGAAGCCGTTCCTCCGCCCACCCTGTCCCAGAACCAGGCCTTCTCCCTGCCCCCGGGCCACGCCGTCTGCTGCTTCCTCGACGGAGGCGTCGGCCTCTACGACATGGGGGCCAAAAAGTGGGACTTCCTACGAGACTTGGTATGAGTTTGTGTGATTTTCAGGTTCTAGGATGTGAAAGTCCCAGATGAGAGACAAGAACCAGTTTTTTATTGATTACATTTGCCATGAAATATCCAAAAGGTAAATTCATGTTTAACCTGATTGTTTCTGTTATTGACTTGACCAAAGAGCTCACTGTACTACAACAGAAACCTGCATTAACAATATTCATGTTTCCTGCTCTAATCTGGATCACATGTTATTGGCCTATTCAAGAACAGGTCAGAATTCTGTGGAGGAGTTTGATTTGTTTACCTGGTTTATGGTTAATATGTCTATTTCTGTCTATTACTGGTTCTATCCACATGACACAAAAACAGCCACACAGTTTTAGCCATAAGATTCATGTGTGAGGTTTGTGCAGCAAATCTATAACATATAATTATAGGGTAGAGCATTTACGGGTTAAAAATTGGGATATTTATTTCAAAAATGGTTAATCCTCCATTTGTTATTTGAAATTATGATTTAAACCCAGGCCTAGACCTATTGTCTGTATTTATGGACAGGTAATTCACTTTGAAAACTAGGCCATGTGTTTTAAAACTGCTGACACCAAACACAACTACAGCTAAAGCAGATCCACACTAGAATTCACAGGGTTGAACCCGGGACTAAGCAGGACTCAAAACGAGGACTCAGTTCAGGCTCCCCCACAGTGAACTTTAGGTAAACCAGGTCAGAACCAGGACTAACCAAGGCTAAATTATGACAAAACCAAAACTGAGCATCTATTTATTTGTATTTGTTTATATTACCTCCAAATAATGACCCCATTTACGCCTAAAAGACCTGCAAAAACACTGTTAAAAACCTTTACTATTCTAGGGTAAAGGTCCTTAGCGCCTGAGGGTTTATGAAGAATTTAGATTTTGTTTATGAAAACTTTAATATCTCTTAATATCTGGAGCACATAAAAAACATGAAATAATTTGCATTCAAAACGTAAGACTCTCAGCTTTTATGAAATTGCGTCATGAAATTTGATGAAATGAAAAATGAAATGAAATTTGCTGCATGAAAATGAGGACAAATCGGAAACAGATCAGGCAGGAGACTCATCTGCATCTGGGTTAAAGGCCATCGACCAATAAAGGAAGTTAATCATAACTTAATCACTTTTTGAAGCTATTGTGAGGATAGTATTTCTTTAATTTATTCATAGTGACAGAGAAGATGCTGAACTTTGTGCCACTTTTTGTTTCCTGTGGACAGACCCAGTGATTACAGGAAAATTAACCATAAACCAGGACAACAAATCTGCAAATTCCACCATCAAATTCTGGCCTTTCCTGTAGTTCAGTTTAAACTATGGACGTTCTAGGACATTTCTACAGATGAACACATGTTAATCTTGTTTTTTTGAACATTCTTGCTTTTGTGATTCCCAGGGCCACATAGAGACCATCTTTGACTGTAAGTTCAAACCAGACGACCCAAACCTTTTAGCCACGGCCAGTTTCGACGGGACCATCAAAATCTGGGACACAAACACTCTGACGGCAGTGTACACGTCCCCGGGGAACGAGGGGGTGGTCTACTCCCTGTCCTGGGCCCCAGGTGCAGAATCATGTCTGAATCTAACGTTGATACAATCTGTATTTTAAGGCAAGACAAGTTTATTTAGGTCAAACATTTGCTCATCACAAAGCTCCAAAACGATGGAACACAAAACCTCATGAAAATGTGTCCTCCACAAACTTCTCCTTTCAAAGGAATTAAAGTCTTCACTACGACAAAATCAGATGGAACCATTAAAACTAAAAGATCTCCCCTGTTGTATGTGAATGAATGAACTTTAACAATGAAACTGTATATTTTAGTGTCTGTTCTTTTCTGTGTAAACTGAGGACTGCAGATGGAAATGAGCTTGAAAATAATCTGATACAGGCATATTTGCCCTGTGCATAATGTCATTACTATACTGTCCCTATAAATAAAGAAATGAAATGAAAATTTTGTACAGCACAATTGCTACACAAAGTAATTGAACGAATATTAGTCCTGACTCTGGGCCCCAGGAGGCCGGTCCCTGAGGTCCTCACAGTTTATGTCATTTGAAGAACATAACATTAAATAATGCAAAATCTGATATTTTCAGATCACAAAAATGAGACAAATGAAATGATCTAAAGGAGCCGTGCAAGAAAAAACAAATGTGCAAATCATTTCATATTATCAACAGAAACCAAACCTTTAATCAAGTAACAGCTTTTACTTCAAACTAATTATTACTAATCAAAAATAAGTCTCCGCCTCTGATCACTGCTCAATATGCAAAATGACACAGGCCAGTTTACATCTTTCACCACAAATTTGAAGTTATAATGAAGACAAATGTGCAGAGGTCAGGAAAAGAAAAATCCCAGGAGCTGCAGAAGTGTGTGGACAGGAAAGTTTGGGCTCCGTCCTCAAACTGCTGCCTCGTTTTTCTTTCTCAGGGGACCTCAACTGTATCGCGGGGGCAACGTCTCGTAATGGAGCTTTTATCTGGGACGTACGAAAAGGAAAAATTATCACACGCTTCAATGAGGTACATCGTTTTTTTACAAACCTGAAAGAAAAACTCTAAACATTTCATTGATCATCACTTTTTTCAGCACGGGAAAAATGGCATCTTCTGTATTTCCTGGAGTCATAAGGACTCAAAGAGAATCGCCACCTGCAGTGGAGACGGGTTCTGGTGAGAAAAATAACACAGCATTTCTTAGTTATTCAAACGTTTTTTAACACATTACTTTTCCACAGTATAATTCGCACAATTGATGGTAAAGTTCTGCACAAATACAAACATCCAGCTGCTGTTTTTGGCTGCGACTGGAGTCAGAATAACAAGTGAGTCCTGATCTGTGTTACACGTGTTATATTATGGAATAATGAAAAACCGGGACAGGTGAGGAGACCACACGGCTTTTTATGTTTTAGTCGACTCCAAAAGAGACGGAAATGTTCAAAAATATAATTATAAAGTAAAATAAACAGCATCATGTGCTGAAAAAATATCTCAAGTAGCCAAAATTGCACTTAAAGCATCATAAATAGTAGAAATATTATTATATAAATATATTATTATTAACAGCGAAAAACAACAAAAACTTAATTCTGTAAATTCTGTTTTATCACAGAACCTGAACAACAAACCAGAACTTGAAGAATTCAAATTGGATTAAAACAAACAAGCTCCTATTTACAGACTTTTTCTATTTATTTTGGGTTGATTTGAATAGGGACAGATGCAGCGAACATAAATGAACAAAAGCAGAAACATCAGGTTTGGTCAGAAATGAATGTGATTTTGGGCTATTTGAGACCTCCTTTATCATGGGAATAAAGACTGTGATGTAATTCGATTGTTTTAAGGAGAAAATAAACAGAAACATCCAAAAACAAGAAACCACAGAACAACAGTTTCACACTCACAGGGCAGAATAGCCTAAGAAGAGCTCTTAGAAATACAGATTCCACTAAAAAGCAGTGGTTCTAGTTATAGAAAAGTAATAAATACAATGAATTTGTCAGGACTAGATTCATCCTTGATTCATTCAGCGGTTTCTGACTCTGCGTTTGCTCCGTATCCACAGAGACATGATCGCGACAGGCTGTGAGGATAAGAACGTTCGTGTGTATTATTTAGCCACCAGCTCAGACCAGCCGCTTAAAGTTTTCACGGGACATTTGGCCAAAGTCTTCCACGTGCGCTGGTCTCCGCTGCGGGAGGGCATCCTGTGCTCTGGCTCTGATGACGGGTGAGTGCAGCATCACAGATATGAACCTTTCTGTTGGAATCATCCCTCACAGCACTGAAAGAGTCATAAATGTGTCATAAACTGCAGGATGTGTTCAGTTTAATCATGTCATAATGTCACATGGAGGCAGGGGGCCCTCAGGGGCCCTTTAACTCTGTGGGGAGTCACTGTTTTTGAAAGAAACATCCAATAATATCCACAATGATTTGTTTGTTTCAGCACAGTGCGTATCTGGGACTACACTCAGGACACCTGCATAAATGTGCTGAGTGGGCACACGGCTCCGGTCCGAGGGCTCCTGTGGAACACTGAGGTTCCCTATCTGCTCATCTCAGGTCAGACTCATGTAACTGTGAGACAGAAACACCTGCAAAACCCCCAACACCTTCTGATTTATCAGACTATTAAGAACCAACATCAGATCTAATTATTCTAGTTATCAGTTTTTTCCATGTAAATGTTCCCAGTGTTTGAAACTGTTCTAAACCCAAGTTACTGTATTTTTTGGACTGTAAGTCAGACTTTTTCATGGTTTAAGTGGTTCTGCGACATTCAGCTGTTACTTATATATTAAAATATATCATTTCATATGTAGAACTGTTAATCATATTCTGCACATTACAAGCTGCAAGTAGTGAAATCTGCAGCTGAAAACAGTGATGGACCAGCAGAAAGAACGTTTGGAGTGAGCGAGAAACTTGTGAGAGACTGAGGAAAGTGGAGGAAACTCGAACTGCAGTGAAAACAGAAACAGCTCATTGGGCTGAAATGCTCCAGTGAAGAACTGTTCATATGTGACGTGAACAAACCAGACGCACGTTCAGCCTGTTGTTCTCTGGTCTATTGGTTTTTCTATAACATTTCCTCTCAAAAATGTGACTTATAGTAAAATTCTTACACTTCTAGTCCGGAAACTAGTCTAATGTGTAAATATAATCAGATGTTTTGTTCAGGTTCATGGGACTACAGCATCAGAGTGTGGGACACAAGGGACGGGACGTGTCTGGATACAGTCTACGACCACGGAGCTGATGTTTACGGTAACAGGACAGGATTAAGAGATGATTAGACTTTCTGTTCTGTTACCCTGTGCTCTTCTGCCTGTGTGACCCCTGTGACAGTGGCACAGGGTCTAGACTCAGCTCGAGATCATCCTAAAGCCATGCAGGAAAAGTTCATTTCATAGCTCCACTTAAACATGACTGAAACCAAGTTTTTAAAGCGTTTACACGTGGGTGCGACTACAGCAACACCGAGTCCCATTTGAAGAACGGTGCGTCTTTATTCTCAGGTCTGACGTGTCACCAGAGCCGTCCGTTCACGATGGCGAGCTGCAGCAGAGACAGCACTGTGCGTCTGTGGTCGCTCACTCCTCTCGTCTCCGCTCTGCTCCTCAACATCCTCACGGACCAGCCCTGGGAGAGGATCGTGGGGAATACGGGTACCACAGCTCTGTACTATACGGCACTGGCACTGGCACTGGCACTGGCACTGACACCGGCACCGGCACTGGCACTGGCACTGGCACTGGCACTGGCACTGGCACTGGCACTGGCACTGTCACTGGCTCACAGAACAGGGCGACACAGAACAGGGCGACACAGAACAGGGCGACACAGAACAGGGCGACACAGAACAGGGCGACACAGAACAGGGCGACACAGAACAGAGCGACACTAATGCCACAGAAGGACTAACGCAAAGTTAAAATAAGGATGATGTCAAATTAAAGTCACTGTATCTGATTGTTTTCATGTATTTGAGAAAAACAGATGTTGCCACAGTACAAATATTGTTCAAAATAAAATCTGCAATGTGCTGTAGGAGTTTATTGTTCCATAAACAGGCAGTGCACGTTAGCATGCTAGTTGTGGATAGCATTATTGGAGTAACTAAACTGTGCACTGTTCTCTGCTGTGAAAAATAATATGATAATAATATAAACTCATCACGGTGAAAAATTCAGATGCCCCGAATACATAAAGTGAGGAATAACTTTGTACTACTGCAAACCATTAAACAGGAATTTGTTCTGTTTTTTACATCTTATCACAGTAAAAAAATCAGGTACAGTGACTTTAATAATAATAATAATAATAGATTTTATTTCTTAGGCCCTTTCTGGACGCCCGAGGCCTCCAACAACATAAACAAATGAAGTACGATTAAAACAGACAGTTAAAAAAAGCCTAATAATAATAATTGAAGCAAAAGTGCAGCTGAAGAGGAGCAGCACAGTCTGAGAAACACTGTGTTAGGGAAACACACTTGAGCCAGTGTAAATGTGGTGAGAGTCTGAGGCACAGATTAGCCGCCTCCAGGGCAGCTGTGGCTCCGGCGGTGCAGTGTGTGGTGACAGTGGAGGTTCTGGTGCAGTGTGTGGTGACAGTGGAGGTTCTGGTGCAGTGTGTGGTGACAGTGGAGGTTCTGGTGCAGTGTGTGGTGACAGTGGAGGTTCTGGTGCAGTGTGTGGTGACAGTGGAGGTTCTGGTGCAGTGTGTGGTGACAGTGGAGGTTCTGGTGCAGTGTGTGGTGACAGTGGAGGTTCTGGTGCAGTGTGTGGTGACAGTGGAGGTTCTGGTGCAGTGTGTGGTGACAGTGGAGGTTCTGGTGCAGTGTGTGGTGACAGTGGAGGTTCTGGTGCAGTGTGTAGTGACAGTGGAGGTTCTGGTGCAGTGTGTGGTGACAGTGGAGGTTCTGGTTCTGTGTGTAGTGACAGTGGAGGTTCTGGTGCAGTGTGTGGTGACAGTGGAGGTTCTGGTGCAGTGTGTAGTGACAGTGGAGGTTCTGGTGCAGTGTGTGGTGACAGTGGAGGTTCTGGTGCTGTGTGTGGTGACAGTGGAGGTTCTGGTGCAGTGTGTGGTGACAGTGGAGGTTCTGGTGCTGTGTGTGGTGACAGTGGAGGTTCTGGTGCAGTGTGTAGTGACAGTGGAGGTTCTGGTGCAGTGTGTGGTGACAGTGGAGGTTCTGGTGCTGTGTGTAGTGACAGTAGAGGTTCTGGTGCTGTGTGTGGTGACAGTGGAGGTTCTGGTGCAGTGTGTGGTGACAGTGGAGGTTCTGGTGCTGTGTGTGGTGACAGTGGAGGTTCTGGTGCAGTGTGTAGTGACAGTGGAGGTTCTGGTGCTGTGTGTGGTGACAGTGGAGGTTCTGGTTCTGTGTGTAGTGACAGTGGAGGTTCTGGTGCAGTGTGTGGTGACAGTGGAGGTTCTGGTGCAGTGTGTGGTGACAGTGGAGGTTCTGGTGCAGTGTGTGGTGACAGTGGAGGTTCTGGTGCAGTGTGTGGTGACAGTGGAGGTTCTGGTGCTGTGTGTGGTGACAGTGGAGGTTCTGGTGCAGTGTGTGGTGACAGTGGAGGTTCTGGTGCTGTGTGTGGTGACAGTGGAGGTTCTGGTTCTGTGTGTAGTGACAGTGGAGGTTCTGGTGCAGTGTGTAGTGACAGTGGAGGTTCTGGTGCTGTGTGTAGTGACAGTGGAGGTTCTGGTTCTGTTGCAGACACAGCGATGGTCCCTGGATCTCCTCCTCTGCTCTGTGGAAAAGTGTCTCGAGACGTCAAACAGGAACTGGACAAACTCACCGTGAACATCAGAGCCAAGAAGCTCCGGCTCTTCTCCGAGTGCTTCTCTGTGAGTTCACACATACAGATGTGGGAAAAATAAGAGACCACTGCATTTTATTTCTGAAACCAGCGTCTCTACATACGGATCAATGACATGACGCTGTCCAATTTTAATATCCACATTTCTGTAGCACCTCTGAGCTCCAGGAACCAAATCATTTGTTCATAAATCCTGAGTTCTTCTGCATGTTTTTTGTGCTTAAAGTGTTCAAATGTCATGTGGTGCGACCGTGCATCATGTGGTGCCACTAATAACAGCAGAATTCTGTGGCTGGAGTTTAATAACAGACAAAGTCGACTTGGGTGAACGGTTCTTTTTCTTCATTTTCAGCATTTTCCAGGGCAGTAGTTTGTTCATTAAACACAAACAGGTGACGTCATATTGGAGCAAAAGAAAATATCAAAATGCATTAAAAATGTAAAGAAACACAACAGTTTGTTCCTCTACACTTCATATTACTCACAACTTAGATTAAAGAAAATAAAACTATTTTAAGGTTATTCTCTGTCGCACCACATGATATTTTACACTAAAAATGTTGAATCTAAATGTTAAACACAGATTTGTGCTCCTGACACTGTGATATTTTAAAAATAATAATTATAATAGGACCTAATATTTTTTATATTTTAAAATTTGCCTGTTGAAACTCCTTATACGTCAGTGGGCCCTGTGTGTTTGGGCCGTTCCACTGCTGTTGAGTCCAACACAAACACCACATTCTGCTCCATGAGGCACTGATCAGGTGTTTTCTTTTATTTAAGGAGGGAAAATATAAAAAAACTGCTGTGTTCATCACTGTCCTCGAGGAGCAGCTTTCTGAACTCTTCCTGTTCAAACATTCATATTGTGTCATTTTAAAATGAATCTGATGGTGTTTATGACCCTGAGACAAAGAACATTACAGATGTTTGTATTTACAGTGTCAGTGACACTTTTCATCACTTAGTTAAACATAATTCAGACTTGTTTCCCGACACCTCCTGTGTTCCCTTCTCATGTCGAACTTTGATGCTTTCACGTCTTAGAAATGGTTGTTAAATGTTCTGACTAAATTTCTGACTAAAAGTCTTTGCATAATTTTGACTCATTTGTCACTTTCTGCAAATAAATGCTGTAAATGACAATATGTTTTATTTGGGATTTGGGAGAAATGTTGTCAGTAGTTTATAGAATGAAACAAAAATGTTTCTTGTACTCGAACACAAACCTGTGAGAAGTGAAGCAGAGAAACGGATCCTTTTGCAGTGGTCGCTCTGATTTGTTTTCCAGCGCTGTATTTTCCTGTGTAAATATTCTCCATCGTTGTGCATGTTTCAGCCTCCAGGGGGCAGCAGTAACCTGTGGGACCTGGTGTCAGTCATAAACGGGCAGGACGACTCTCTCCTGCCCCCGAGCTACAGCAAAGGTGTAATGCACATGAAGCACCTGCTCAAGTTCAAGACGGTCAGTCTCTCCACAAGAGTTTGTTAAACCTGAACTAAACTGTAGTGAGGTGAGAATCGGGCAGAAAGACCCTGGAAATAAAATGTTAATCAGCTCAAACGAGAAAAACATCCCCAAAGTTGTGTTTTGTTTGGGGACACAGAGGTTTGGATGGTTGGTAATAATAAAAATGTGACTGTTCTTTCCAGTGTTTAAGCTGAGGGTTTATCGTTGCATTTTTATTTATTTTTTGCCTTATTCTTATTTTCAAGAATGGTTTTCTGTATTTTAGCTAAAAAAAGGACAACATTTCGGCCCTTTTCTGTTGTTGGGTAACAAATTGGTCAAAAATAGGGACAGAACTGGGTTTTGGTTAAATGTGCAGGGACAGGAGACTCAGGGCTCAACACTGGGACTGTCCTGGGGAAATACGGACGTCTGGTTTCCTTAGTTTTGTTTCATTCACACGTTTTTATTACTTTATGTTTAATCTGTCTCCAAAGTTCAAAATGCTCTGTTCCATCTTATGACATTATGGAGCGGCAGTTTTAGGTTTTAAAGTTTGTTGCCTTTTGTTTAGTAGAGGCTGTAAATTTAAGGGCTGAAATGATCCAAATGAGTCCAGTGAAAGTGTCTGGAGTTTAAAACACAGTGAACAGCTTCCTGCACATTAAACATGTGTGAATGAAACAAAGCACAAGTCCAGCTCTGTTTTTGAGGAAACAACCTCATAACATAGAGTAATATTTACCTTTAAGTAAAATTACGAGGGACTCATGGCAGGAAAACTCTGTTCTGTCTGTATGAACCATCAATAGACCCTGAAAAATGACCTAAATGACTATGAAACATTATGAGCATAAAACCACAGTAATATACAGAAATACAGAGTAGGAAACCTGCCTGTGGAATAAAAGTATAAAAATCAACTATTTAGTTAAATATTGGAGTAAAGTGAGACCAATAGTTTTTACAGTTGAACCATTTCCTTTTCCTGTCCCCAGTCTGAGGCCCAGGAGCTGACCATAGTGAAGATGTCCAAGTTTGGAGGAGGAATCGGAGCTCCGAGTAAAGAGGAGCGACTGAAGGAGGCTGCGGACATCCACCTGAGACTGGGGCAGATCCAGAGATACTGTGAACTGATGGTGGAACTGGGACAGGTGCTGTTTTACAAACCACATATTTATGAGGAGCATTTACAGCCTCAGGGTCAGCAGTGCTGGACTGAACACAAACACATTCAGAATCAGCTTCATTTAACTTTTATTTCTGTGGAATTCCCCAGTGTGGGACAAATGAAGGTTTTCTTCTCTTAAGTAAATTAACTATAAAACAAACATGAAGCTGTTTTAATCCTCTGTGAACCTGTTTAAACATATATGAAAACTCTGACTGCTCCATTTAACAGAATATTACAGAACCCTGAGGATGAACAGGTCATTCTGATGCTGATTAAGATTTTAAACGTGTCATTTACAAACCTGCAGTTAGATATTGTAAAAGTGAATGAAAAGCTGTGCTGCAGTATGATGTTTATCTGTACAGCACAAAGTCATTCACAGAATAAGAAATACATTAAAATCACTAAACAAACAAACCAAACCATAAAGAATCATCATCAAATGTGAAAATAGAGACAAAGGGACATTAAATCAGAGAGAAATAGAGAGAAGAAAATAACAAACACCTGTGTGGATTTATTTTCAGTGGGAAAAGGCTTTATCTGTGGCCCCAGGAGTCTCCATGAAGTACTGGAAAAAACTCATGCAAAGGTAAAAATACTACGAATACTACTGCTGGTACTTCTACTTCTACTACTACTACTACTACTGCTGGTACTTCTACTTCTACTACTACTACTACTACTGCTGGTACTTCTACTTCTACTTCTACTACTACTGCTACTGCTCCTTCTTCACTCTCTCACCTACTACAACTACGACATAAGACAAATGTTCAAAATGACCTTCTACAATAATAATACTGTTACTGCAGCTGTTACTGCAAACTGCCACATTCTGGGCAGAAGTTGTGATATTTCCTCCTTCTTCTCTGCAGGAGAGCAGACCAGCTCATAGCCGATGATAACGATGACACTATCCCATACTGCATTGCAACAGGAGACATTAAAAAACTCGTGACTTTCTTCTCTGGGAGAGGGCAGCTGCTCGAGGCCTTACTGATCGCACAGGTTTAAATCTTTATTCTCAAAATGTTCTGGAAAAACAAACTACTTACCCACAAAATAACGCCTGTTTTTACAGGGGGCTTGTGAAGGCAACATCCGGGCCCCTCAAAGTTCCCCAATCAACCACACGTCCAACGACCTGGACAACAGGCAGCAGTATCAGGGGTAAGAGCTGCGCTTTTGTGTATTTGATTAGTTTTGTGCATTAATATGTTGTGTGTCAGGCACATTGCAGAAGCCTTTGGCACTTGACTAAACTCACAGTGGGAGTAAAACAGAACTATGACGGGGCTTTCATCACAGAACTGTCAGGAGGTCCAGATGTTTTGGATCTGTCTGTTTTAAATCACCGTTCAGAAGAAGTTTTATCTTTACATATGACAGAAACAAACTCATTTTAACCACAAATAAATCAATGACCAACGCTGCCTCCCATTCCTCCGTCTCACCCCTTCCCCTTCATCCACGTCTTTGCCCCTCGACACTGAGCTGAGCGCTCGGGTACGAATGTTCCCCAAGAAACGGGAAACGCCTCCATCACCGTCTGCAGATGATCGGCTCCCTCAGCTCCATAAATAACTCGTTTAAACATGAAAGTTCCATGACAACGATATGGCTGAATAGACATTACTACAGTAACAGTTCACTGAAGAAGAACCTGAGCGTCAGAACTGTGAATCATGTTAAACTGTTCATTCATTACAACTGCTGAAAATACTCAGAATAACTCATAACAGAATCCTGAGCTCAGATTCCTGCCTGAGCCTGAGGACGTATCTGTTCCTCTCATGTCTGGTCGAGAGTTCACCTGGTTTCATGGAGTGTGAGGCCCTGGATCAAAATGAAATCAAAATTAGAATTGAAATTAGAATAGAGACGAACACACAAAACCCCGGGGCAGGGGGAAGACGGAGGGGGAGGAGAGGCCAAAAGTTCAGAGTAATGTTACTGCAGAATAATATTACTCAAAGTACTGGTTCAAGAAATGACTCAAGTAACAGTAACTTAAAGCGTAACTGTAACATGTGACACTTTATCATTTATTTAATGAAGTTAAAGGTGCATCGTGTCGTTGTTCTGCTGGATCCGTTCTTCATGGAGATGTTGTTGCTTTGTCTGGAATGTTTCTCATTATGGCATTAAACCTTTCTATCCTCAGGGACACCGAACCAGGCAAAGTTACAGGTCAGATCTGTGGAGAGGCGAGCGCACTCACAGTCAGAATGCCTGTTTTTCTATGTATTTTTGAGCACCTGTAATAACTGTAGGTTAGAGGTGCAGATGGAGCAGTGACATGTGCAGAGAAGGAAGCAGGTGGTGAACCCCACACAAACAGTGATGCACCTTTAATGTCATTTGAAGAACAAAACATTACAGAATCCAGAAAATATATATATTTTTCAAAGGATAGACACAAACTTTTGAAAAAACGGCATTACATTTTGAAGCAAGAAAAAACAAATCAAGTCAGTTTTATTGTCAAAACTTTTGTCATGTTTAGACTTAATCACAGTGGGAAGAGAAACCAAAACTACAGTACAGTTATTTTGACTTCAATAAAAATATTACTCAGGAATAAATGCTGCTGGAAAAGTACAATTTCAAAAAACTAACAAACAATAAATATATAGAACTATTCATGTGATGCCAAAGAAGTATTTTTTTACTTGGATATTGTAATAGTGTAAAACATATATTACACAGGCAGAAGTAAAGGCAGAAAACTGCTGAAGTTTCTTCCAAATATGCATCATAGGTCAGATATTTGGAATAAAGTCTCATAATTACACCCTAACTATGACTTACAGTGGTTATTTGATCATTTCTGTGCACTGACAGTTAAGCAAAAGCCCATGTGAACACTCTTACCATAGCTGCCAGTTCTCGTCCAGTTGCTTTGTGCCTTTTGTCACAATCTTAAAACAAATCAAAACCCACAGTTTAGAGTTGATTTATAACTAAGGCCACTTCACTAAGGCTTAGCTGTTTAAATGCCGTCTTTGAGCTCTGATCCTCACATACGTCACAGGACATAATAGAACGGCTTTGTCACAGATTACGGCCGCAGACTTTGGCCTACACCATAGTATTTGCTAACCGAACTTTGTGTTTGCTCCTCAGGCTCCTGCACACAGTCTGTAAGGAGCTGGCAGAGTGGTATTTCCAGGACGGGCGCGCGGTGCTGGCGGCCTGTTGTCATCTGGCGGTGGATAATATCAAGGTATTTCAGTTCAGTTTATTACGGACTCATGGTCCATTTTTAAAAACAAGGACAGTGACAACACAAAACAAACATTTATATTTTGGAAAGAGCCGCACCAGTGTCTCCACAGACTGGACTGATCTGATTGCACTGAATCTCATATTTGTGAGTCACATTATTATTTCAGTGTCCGATTTGTTGAGTCTGCAGATAAAACTGTACATTAAAGTTCTTGGGGCCTGCAGACTGTTCACTCTGCAGTAACAAACATCTCAGTGGCACTTTTCCATCATCAAAACCACAGCAAAGCCTCATCGTGGCACCGGTGGCCTTTGCAAACGGCTTTTTTGTAATTAACCCAGAGGTGAGCTGTGCACAACAGTGAACAACAGGATTTAAACAAGAACAGCATTCGTACAAGAGCCAAACTTACACAGAAGAGAGTTTGAGCACAGAGCGTCTGCACCGTCTGTAGAAATGTCCCTGGTGTCTTTATTTTTGCCCAGTCTGATCCTGCCAACAATAAAGAGAAGCATAAATTGACATTTGTTTAAGTAAAATACAGAAAAGCTGCTTAAAAATGACCGAAACACAAAGAAAATGTGACTGTACTGACTCAGAACAGTTTTCCTTAATTATGCACTTGTGTCACAGGTTTATTATTACCAACCACCACAAACTGAGACTGTCCCAGTTTTTTACTGTGAAAATTCGGTCACCCTATGAAACCCACATCTGTTCATTAGTTTAGTATTTATTTATTTATTTCATTCAATAAAACTTTATTTCTAAAGCGCTCCACAAAAGCTTTACAGTGATTAAAAACAATCCCACATTTCCTTCCCCCACAGCACAACTACATACAGAAAAGATGAGGCTGAAACAGCTCAGAGCTCAGAGTAAAAAATGACTCCCAGGTTTTTAGTTTAGTTCATAGTTGGTTTAATTTAGTCAGTACTGGACTGGACCACGTACCTGAAAACTTCCTGCTAAGTAATAATAATAATAATAGCAATAATAAGTGTTAAAAGTTTTCGAGGAACACATACAGCTCCTTTAACCATTTCCTGTTTACAGCTGGCGATGGCGAGTCTGATCCGGGGGAACGAGCTGGAGCTGGCGGCCTTTGTGGGGATGGTTCTGGGGGAAGAGGCCGAACAGAGCACCGCCTACTGCCTGGAGCTACTTTCCCGGAAGTACATGAGCGCTCCGACATGGTGGGCGCCTCACGCTGCACATGTCCTGTGTGTCTGTGGGGGTCTGAGTTACACTTAACAACTATTAGGACAGAAAAGACCCGTCAGACAAACGTGAGATCAGCATAATCATATGTTAAGGGCACAGAAAATGGGGAGCACACCTCTGTTCCCATGTGTCTAAGAAAATAGGGCTATGAGAATGACATTTAAAGGATATTTCTGAAAGTAAATGAATAAACTGGGTGGGAAAACTAAGGAAAAGAGTGACGGGGAGAGGAGGCGGGGTCAAAAACACCCGGCTCAACTCAGCTTTATTTCTAGAGCACTTTAAAAACAACACAGAGCTGCACCCAAAACACAGTGACAGGTGCAGGGAAAATGAACACAATACAAACACAGGCAAAAAGTCAACGCTCAAACTGTGGAGAAAAAGTTTTTAGAGTAGAGAGTAAAGTTTTTAAAAGGGACTTAAAAACAGCCTGATGTGCCACAGTTTGGGAGCTCGACCCCTCTGTGTTTTCCCCTGGTGTTTGGGACGCAGAGGAGAGCCGGATCTGTGGACCTGAGAGCACGACAGGGGCTGTGAGGTACGAGCAGGTCCCACAGATGGAGCCACATGGAGGCATTTAAAAGCAAATAAAAGACGTTGAAAGCAACGCAAAAGTGCACGGGAACCAGTGAAGAGACTAAACGATGGGCGAGTATGTGGTCATAGATGGTCCAGTGAAAAGGCGAGTGGTGTAAAGTGAAGTACAGTAAACGAGAGGTGATAAAAGCCTGGAGTAAAATGTTCTCATGTCACCAACTCCTGGAAATGGCAGAGGCCACTGAAGGAAGCACAAGTTTAATTTGAGATGTTTTTGACCAAAAAGCTGCAAATTTACCTCGTTTGCACTAAAGTTGCTAAAAATGCCCTGGAACATGTTAACACACCACAGCCTCCTGGGAGCTGAAGGAAAAAAGTGTATTGCAATATATATATTTTTCTGGCTGCACTGTAGGTGTGAGAGTGGAAGTTTACACCGTTGGGTCTGGACTGAATGAACGAGGCTCTGATCATAAAGCAGATGATGTAAAGCTGTAGACCTGGGCTGTCCATAAATAACGTGTGTGTGTGACTCTGAGCCTTGAAAGTGGAAAAGTTCTGTGTAAAAATGTGACTATTTCCCATAGTTTAGCCACAAACTCACTCCTGAGCACATTTTTATCCTGCACATGATTCTCGTCCCTCCAGAGCCTCAAAACATTTAACAGATAAACTGCTTCACTCAATGTCCACTATAAATAAGTGAGTTTTGGGTTAAATTCCAGTGTAAAGTTTGTCTGCGTTTGTCCTCTGTCAGGGAGCTTTCTACAGACCTGCTGCGGATGATTCCTGAAAACCACGTCCTTTTGGCAAAGCTTTGTGCCTTTTATCCTGGAACTACCACAGAAATCAACCAACTGCACCAACGGGTAAAACACGTCTGTGGAAAGAACTCACTGATGTCCACTGTGAAATATGGCAACGAATTCAGTTCACTTTTATTCTTAGTTGTTTAGACTCAATAGTTTGACATTTTTATCAAGATTTAGTCACAATTCTTAAGTCTAGTTTATAGTCAACAAAAATGAATAATCCACAATAGTTAAATCAAGCAGAAAATATTCACAGGACAAAGTGTTTTTGGACATTGAGATTATTTAGTTTGGGCTCATATCTTTGAAAATAGATACTTTTAATGACAGGTTTAATAGATGAAAATGTTTGTAATTTCAGGTATTATTAGTTCACATTTAGACACTGACTAAAACGCTGCTGTAAATGTTGCTGTGATTTCCCTCTCTGTTCTGTGCAGTGTCGTCTGCCTCTGCTGGAGGAGTGTCAGGGTTTAGCAGAAGAGGCCCTGACAGACGGAGACCTGTTTTCATGTCTTAAATATCACCTCCTGAGCCCAGAGCCCGAGACGGCGCTGAGAATCGGCCTCAGCCACGTCAAAGGTGATAAATACGAAATAATTACAAGCAAAAGCAAAAGTCTTTAAAGTGCCTCATAAATAAAGTCGGTATAATATGATATAGTAACATAGTGTGAGCAGCGTCATCAGTCCACAGATCTGATCCGTAACTTGGTTCGTTTGTTGTCTTCCTGTCTCCAGCCTTAAAGCAAATACTACAGTTTAAAGGTTCAGCATTTCGCACATTTGGCTCTTGTCGTCTAAGAACATTATTTCCTCATCAGAAACGTACCACAGGTTCTATTCTCAGTCCACTTTATTTCACAGCACATTTCAGAAACAAAAGAGTTTCTGCACAATATAAATAAAACATGTCCAAAAGAAATAAAACTAAAGCTCCAAACAATACAACTAGTCAAATCAAATAAGAGCAAGAATCTACAGAAAATAATAAAAAGGGAAAATAAAAACATTAAAATAAATTTAAAAAACACAGTGGACCAAAGAACTCCCGCGGTGTTAAAAGCCACAGAGTAAAAGTGGGTCTGAAGATGAGGCAGAGAGTTCCAGAGTCTGAATTTAGTTTCATTCATCAAAAATAACCCTTTATTATTAGTCTGTTTGTGTCTCTGTTCCACTTTAGGCTCATGCAGCGACTTTCCTCCTTTAGTTTGTGTTAAACATGTGAATGAAACAAACTCCAGGAATATTTTTTATCTTTAAAGAGGAAAACAACAGTAGAAATATCACAGTAAAAATTAAACTGAAATATTTGATCAATATTCTGATTCTGCAGAGTTTTACATTTACTTTGTAGTTCAAATTCACAGGAAACTGAAGAAATGAGGAAGCAGCTTTAGAATGAGCTCTTCCACTAAAGAAGCTCTGTGAAGGTGACAGACTGAAGTCTCTGCCTGGACGACTGAGGGATGTGACACAGATTTGATATTCTCCTCCTTAAATGCTGCTGTTGGTGTTTGCAGAGCAGCTGAGCGGAGGTGAGTGGACAGTGGACAGTGTGCAGCCCGTCCTGGACCTGCTCAGTTACATCAGAACAGAGCGCCTCATCTCAGCCAAGCTCACGGAGTAAAAACACACTCTTTACACTCGTTTAACGCTCCTCATTTAAATACCGTAGTGTTATCAGACCGTTCTCTGTGTTCCCTTTGTGTTTTCAGGCTGCGCAGTGAGCTGCTCATCCTGTGTGGCTACATCGGGGCCCTGCTGGCCATTCGCAGACACTACAGCAGCATCGTGCCTGCGCTCTACGAATACACCAGGTCAAATAACACACGAAAGCTTCAGTAACTTCTGCCTTTAATGTGCTGTGTTAAGAGAAATGACCCAGTGTGAGTGTTTAGTCATGTTCCATTATTGTTGCCTCATCAAAAACCTGGAGTTCTGCTTTGTTTTGTCCACATATGTTCCACTAATCGTTTATTATTAGTCTGTCTGCATCTCCAAAGCTCAAAATGCTCTGTTCCACCTTGTGATGTCATGAAGTGGTGGTTAAACATGTGTGAATAAGACAAAACACAACTCCAGGTATGTTTTTGATGAGGAAACATGACATAGATCAGACACCAGTGTCACACGGGACCTTTACAGACCCATTCACATGTGTGTGTCTGTTGTGTGTCTGTTGTGTGTCTGTTGTGTGTCTGTTGTGTGTCTGTTGTGTGTCTGTTGTGTGTCTGTTGTGTGTCTGTTGTGTGTCTGTTGTGTGTCTGGTGTCTCTTCATGTCCCTCTCGTCTGTATGTTTCTCAGTCAGTTGCTGAAGAGGAGGGAGGTGTCTGTGCCGCTGAAGATCGAGCAGTTGTCTGTGGAGCTGGACGCCTGGAGAGTCTGTACACACACACCCAACAGGTCAGACCCGCACACACACACCCAACAGGTCAGACCCGCACACACACACACACACCCAACAGGTCAGACCCGCACACACACACCCAACAGGTCAGACCCGCACACACACACCCAACAGGTCAGACCCGCACACACACACACACACCCAACAGGTCAGAGCCGCACACACACACACACACACACACACCCAACAGGTCAGACCCGCACACACACACCCAACAGGTCAGACCCGCACACACACACACACACACACCCAACAGGTCAGACCCGCACACACACACCCAACAGGTCAGACCCGCACACACACACCCAACAGGTCAGACCCGCACACACACACCCAACAGGTCAGACCCGCACACACACACCCAACAGGTCAGACCCGCACACACACACCCAACAGGTCAGACCCGCACACACACACACACACACACCCAACAGGTCAGACCCGCACACACACACCCAACAGGTCAGACCCGCACACACACACACACACACACCCAACAGGTCAGAGTCTGCACACACACACCCAACAGGTCAGACCCGCACACACACACCCAACAGGTCAGACCCGGACACACACACCCAACAGGTCAGAGTCTGCACACACACACCCAACAGGTCAGACCCGCACACACACACCCAACAGGTCAGACCCGCACACACACACACACACACACCCAACAGGTCAGACCCGCACACACACACCCAACAGGTCAGACCCGCACACACACACCCAACAGGTCAGAGTCTGCACACACACACCAAACAGGTCAGACCCGCACACACACACATACACACACACACACACACCCAACAGGTCAGACCCGCACACACACACACACACACACACACACACACCCAACAGGTCAGACCCGCACACACACACCCAACAGGTCAGACCCGCACACACACACCCAACAGGTCAGACCCGCACACACACACCCAACAGGTCAGACCCGCACACACACACCCAACAGGTCAGAGCCGCACACACACACCCAACAGGTCAGAGCCGCACACACACACCCAACAGGTCAGAGTCTGCACACACACACCAAACAGGTCAGACCCGCACACACACACCCAACAGGTCAGACCCGCACACACACACACACACACACACACACACACCCAACAGGTCAGACCCGCACACACACACCCAACAGGTCAGAGCCAAATATCACCCGCACACATACCTGGAAGGGTCCTGGTCTAGTCCTGGTCTAGTCCTGGTCTAGTCCTGGTCTAATCCTGGTTTAGTCCTGGTTTAGTCCTGGTCTAGTCCTGGTCTAATCCTGGTTTAGTCCTGGTCTAGTCCTGGTTTAGTCCTGGTCTAGTCCTCAGGTCTCATTTGTAAAACTTTATATTGAATTCTTACTACGGACAAACAAATCGCACATTTCCCAAACTTGTCACTGCTCAGCACTTAAATCTCTTTTTGTCTCTTTTACTAATGTTGTCAGGATACTAAAGTTTTGAGCTTGAGTTCAGAACTAAGACTTATCAGACTGACACACTCCAACAGGTACCGATTCTGACATCACAATGATGATTAAAAACACTTCATTTAGACAACAGAATATTATCTTCAGCAACAGCGTCAGATTTGCATAGAGACAGTGGGACATGTCACAGCCAATATTTGAGGAAGATAACAATAGTCCCTACAGGTCAGACATTTTATTTTAAGAAACACACACACACACCCAACAATACATTTATTCTGCACACACACACTCTATAGTATTAATTTAACATGTCAGACACACACACCCAACAGGTCAGACCCGCACACATTTGAAATCAGACCCCAACAGTGGACCCACACACACAATACTTGACACGTGTCCAGGCGTCTGCTGTGGTCAGACCGCACACACACCTGGTCAACAGTGAATTTAGTGGATTTATTACATAAAACACATGAGCAGAGCCTCAATCTGAACCCTCCCACAGCTGAGACCAAACCTACGCCCGTGATCTTCAACAAATGCCTTTGGTCTTACCACGTGGCCTCATGTCCTGTGTAACAGACATAAGACATGTATAAAACAGTGGACTGAGCCAGTGTGACGCCCTTCATATTCAGCTCAGCTCAAATGAGACTCAATGACAATGGGGCAGGGGCAGGTTAAGAGCAGGTCTAATATGTGGAGCCTGGTTAATATGTGGAGCCTGGTTAATATGTGGAGCAGGTTAATATGTGGAGCAGGTTAATATGTGGAGCAGGTTAATATGTGGAGCTGGTTAATATGTGGAGCAGGTTAATATGTGGAGCAGGTTAATATCAACATTTTAAGACCAAATGTGGAGAGTCGCTGCAGCAGTTACAGTTTATCTAAACTCTTGAACCCCTCGTGCTCCATGGGCGTGTCCTGGTCTGTGCTTTTATACTTGTTCTGATGCAGCTCAAAATTAGTCCTAAAACTATTCAGGAAAAGGTTCATTTCTGTCTGGTCTAGTAATTGTTGTGTATTGTGTGTATTTTACTTCTCAAACACTTCTAGTCCTGGTCTACTAGTTTTAGTTCTATTAGTATCAGATTTCTTTCTTCTACTTTTTAGTCCTTTTTGGTCTAGACTGCTCAGTTTGTCTCATTTGTAAAACTTTATATTGAATTCTTACTACGGACAAACAAATCGCACATTTCCAAACAAATTTCTCTCTAATATCATGAGGTTTTCTTGAGTAATTGAGGCCACAGATCACGTTTCATGTTGTCAGATAACAACATAATTAGCAGCACAGAGGAGAGGTTTCTGCTGCTCTTGACCTGTTATAAATAATTCATTAATTCTGTGAAGGATCAAACTCAAGAGCTTCATTTTGCCTCTAATCACGAACGAACGGAGAAAACGAGAGAAGAGGAGAAGAGCTGCAGATAATCACGACAGGCTGAATCTCTCTACTTTAAATCTGAAATCTGCGGACCTGGATTATGGTTAATATTGTGTCATTCCCAGGCTTATCCACATAAAACAAAAACCGGCACAAACTTCAGCTCAAATAAATACATTTTTTCACAGTAGCTTCAGAAAGTGGCCGTGGTGTTCAACCCCACAGATGTGACTGTTGTTACCTGAAAGAATTTCAATCATAAAATAAAAGACAAGCTGAAGGATCTGAAAATCTTCATTTCTCAACATAATGATACAGTTCAACATTTGTGAATCAAGAAGAGAAATTAAGACGTCATCGATTTCTAGAACATGAAGAGAAGATAGAACGACAGCGTGTGGATGTTTGTGAAAGGAGAACTGACTTTTAGCTGTCAAAATAATGATTATAATTATTCAGGCTGCGCTGTGGCTTATAACAACATCAGAACTGGAACTAAACCTGAAACCTGTCCCGGACCAGGATTATCCAGGACATTTGGGCTGATTCATGTTTGAGTAATTCTGCTCAGGATATTTCTGTTTTCACCTCCCGCTGCTGTCTGCTTCTGTCCAGTTATTACAAACAGGTTTAGACACAAACAGACGCATCATTTCTGATAACACTGAGGAACAGTCTGAAAAAAAAATCTGTTGAGTTCGATTTTTCTGCTTATTAAAACTAAAATTGTCTGATTTTCAGTCAGTTTTTTTCTGGCACGTCAAGTTTTTTCTCCACAGTTTCCCGTCCAGAGAAGCAAAATCCCACTGATTCGCTTCAGTAAAACTTATTACGACTGGACTCATCTACAGCTATGAGGAAACTCTGTGCGTCACAGTTGAGACAGTGGGAGGTGTGTCAGTGCTATTACAGCACAACTACAGCCATATTTATATTTCTGTATTTAAAATAGGACAGTGGGTATTAACCAACCTGATCCATGTAAATATGCCAGGTCTAAAAGGCTCATTTTCAGCTGTAGTCTCTCTGCAGATGCAGCACTGTTTAAAAAGCACCAACAGCAGATAAAGAAGAGCACAGGAGAATGAAGCACATGTAAGAAGCTGCACACTGTGACTGGAGCCAGAGTCTGACCTGGGGAAGGTTCTAAGTCAGTGGTTCTTAACCTTGTTGGAGGGACTGAACTCCACTAGTTTCATCTGCACATTGAACCATTTTTAACTGGAAAAACATATGTTTTCATATTCAAACATATGTTTATATATTTTATTGGTGCACATGTGAATCCATATTCACATATTCATCTGACCACTTTCTTTTTTTGCTCGACATAGTTCGTATGAAGGGAAAATATTAAGAAAGAAAAGACACGACACCATCACCACAGTCAGACTATTGCACACACAAAACTTCCTGCTGCTGATAACGGCCAAACGAGTCTCCACCAAACACACGAGTCTGACCCCTGCAGAGTCCTGCAAAGGGTCCAGTGCTGCAAATACCTGCTGAAACTGTGGGTTTGAACGTTCTGGAGTTTTACGGGCGGGTTGAGATCACGGGGGCGGGTGGTGTTCACACAGGGGCGGGTGGTGATCACACAGGGGCGGGTGGTGATCACACAGGGGCGGGTGGTGTTCACACAGGGGCGGGTGGTGATCACAGGGGCGGGTGGTGTTCACACAGGGGCGGGTGGTGATCACACAGGGGCGGGTGGTGTTCACGGGGGCGGGTGGTGATCACACAGGGGCGGGTGGTGATCACACAGGGGCGGGTGGTGATCACACAGGGGCGGGTGGTGATCACACAGGGGCGGGTGGTGTTCACGGGGGCGGGTCAGGGGGGCGGGTGGTGTTCACAGGGGCGGGTCAGGGGGGCAGGTCAGGTGTTCTTAATCCCACATCCAGCGCTGCAGAGACTTTTCCTCTGTTGGATTTGTGACATACGCAGAAGCGGCTGAAACCTGAACTGAGGACGACACTGTTCCTGCAGTGACTCTGATCAGATCAAATTAAGGCTTTTATTTTGTTTTAAACTGACATCTGTTGTTTTTTCATTGTTTGTTTCATTGTTTTTGTGGCTCAGGTTGGGGTTAGGAAAATTAAAATTAAAATTAGAAATTAAAAATTAAAAATTAAAATTAGAAATTAAATTAAAATTAAAAATTAAAATTAGAAATTAAAATTGAAAATTAAAAATTAAAAATTAAAAATTTTAAAATTAAAATTAAAATTAAAATTAAAATAATTAAAAATTAAAAAATTAAATTAAAAAAAAAAATTAAAATTAGAAATTAAAAATTAAAATTAAAAATTAGAATTAAAATTAAAATTAAAATTAAAAAATTAGAAATTAAATTAAAAATTAAAAATTAAAATTAAAAAATTAAAATTAGAATTAAAAAATTAAAATTACAAAATTAGAAATTAGAAATAAATAGAAATTAAAATTAAAATTAAAATTAGAAATTAAAATTAAATAAATAAAATAAAATTAAAATTAGAAATTACAAATTAAAATTAAAAATTAAAAAATTAAAAAAATTAGTAGAAATTAAAACAAATTAAAATTAAAATTAAAATTAAATTAAAAATTAAAATTAAAATTAAAGAATTAAGGTTAATTACAAATAAATAAAATTAGGAATTAGAAGTTGAGGTTAAGGTTGGAGTTAGGAATTAGAAGAAATTAGAATAGTTAGGTTGGGGTTAAATTAAGGGTAAAATTAAATTAGGGTTAGGTGGGGTTAGGAGTTAGAGGTTAGGAGTTGGGGTTAGGGTTGGGGTTAGGGTTGGGGTTGGGGTTGGGGTAAGTTCGCGGCTCCTGCTGCTGTTCACTGTTGTTTGTTGAGACGCATCAAAGAAAATAAAGTGCGGCAGGTAAAAAGCTTCTAATTTGAGTGTGATTTATCACGGGTGGGTAACGGGGGGAATATTAACGGGTTTACGGGCGGGTGCTGCTGCACTGTGCGGGTCTCCACAAATGGACCCGTGCAGGACTCTGCCGAACCCCTGGGGTTCGATCAGACCAGGGTCTAAGTGTTGTGACAGTCCTAATGCTGCTGGGACAGGACAAAACAGAATAGTGTTCAATGAATATTGCAGTCAGGCCTGTTTTTTCTCATATTTCACTGTATGTAAATATTTTATTTTTTAATAAAAGCACATATCTGTTATGTTCAGTATTTTTCATAGTTTTAAGAAAACAGGGATCCTATACTTCAAAAACTTGACGTGATAGAAAAAAAGTGAGATCAGTTTGGGATTCCGCAAAAATGTGTTAAAAACAGCTGTCAAACCGAACTCAACACAAATGTGTCCCCAGTGTAACATGTTCACTAACTTCCTGTTGTTTTAGCTTAATGCTGTTTCCATAATGTCTAATAATGATCTCCATGTTACAGTTTATCAGTAAATATAATTGAAACTGAAACATGTCTTGTGGGTTGTAGTTCTCCTTCAGAAAGCCAAAGGGAGGAGTTCAGCTGTTTGGAGCAGAGACTTCAGCCCACAGACTCAGGTAAAGCAGGAGAAATAAGAAGAATAAAATACAACTCAACATTATTCTGTAGCTGCTCAGGTTCATTTCTGTCCTGTGAATGTGCCTTTTTTCTTTTTAGTTTCCAGTTTTATTATTGATTAGAATCTGATTTTTGATGCTTTCGATAACCCGAGATTAAAAACAGCTGAACCCTTGAACCCTTTATTGAAATGAGTCGTTTGTTTGAGTTTTGTGTGTTTTGTCCCTCCTCAGCTGTGTTAGTTCTGATCGGAGCAGATTATGTGACTGGATCGAATCTGCCAAGTCACTCGGACGTCCAGCCCTCATGTTTCACTGGACACAGGATACAGGTGAGAGCGGCTCAGTCTAAAGGGAATAAAACACTTTCAGAAGCAGTAATGACATAAACCCGTCGCCTGCTGTTGACTCTTTAGGTGTTGGCTCAAAAAGATATTTCAAAAGTGCAATCAGAACAATACAAAATACGGGTTAAAGGTTATGAGGAGTGGCTCAGTGCACTTTAATCACAAAGATATTATATTTCTCAAGAAATATTAAAGGGACAGTTCAGAGTTTTGTTCATAGTTCCTCATGTCCTGCTGATCCAGAGTGTCGGAGACGTGTGGAGACACTTGTTTAAATCTTCCTCCAGTCCTTGTATTTGCAGAGGTGCTGGTGCTGGGCTAGTGCAGGTCAATGGCCACAGTTGTCCTGCCACTAAAAACAGTCTGACCCACTCCACAGACCCGAGGAAACTATTAGAGCTCCAGACTGTCCCTGTGAACGTCTGTGTCACAGGATTATTTTAGAGTCAAACCGACCGCTGCATCTGAAGGATTTGTGTCTGAGCAGCAGAAATGTCTCCATCAAGATTTTTTGGCTTCTGATCTGATTTTTTAAAGAAATGCTCTTTCCAATACCCTTTTTTTGGGTTGTAAATCTCAAACTCCGGATGATTCTTTTGTAAGTGACAAATCAAAGTGGTGGTGTTAAAGTGGCTCTGCTGGTTCCTCCAGGACAAACTGTTTGTTTGCAGCGTTTGCGTCGCTGTTTGACTCGTTTTGTTGTAGTGAAAAGTCCCACACAGCGACACAGCGGCGTTTGGATTTACGGCGGCTGTAAAGTGCGTCGATGCCACAAAAACATGTGACACTGATCACATGACTGAATCCAACACTGTCAGATAAAAGAGATCAGGACATCCCTGCTGAGCAGCAGTGAGTTGTTCTTCCTGACAGAAGCTCGACAGCAGCGACTGATATATGAGAAAATAGAACCTCAACATGTGAAGATTCATGTGATGCAGCGTTAGTTTTATTCCAAACATTATTCTACAGACACAGACGTTCACAGGGACAGTCTGGAGCTCTAATGGTTTCCTCGGGTCTGTGGAGTGGGTCAGACTGTTTTTAGTGGCAGGACGATTAAATCCTTTGGAAATCCAGGGACTGGCTCATGAGGAAATGAGGCTCTATGTCCAAAATTCCGAACTGTCCCTTTAAGTAAACATAAAGCTGCACTCTGTAACCTGTGAGTCACCTGCTTTTCTCCATGGAGATGTTGTTTTGCCTGGAATGTTCCGCTGTATGGCATTAAACTTACCTCCATAGAAAGAAGCTGGAGGTTATTACTGTCCAGCCGTTTCAACAGTAAAAGCTCCTGTCATTGAATAAATGCAGGATTTATGCTGTACTTTGGAACATTTCAGGTAAAACCGTAGCAGAAAAGTCACCATATACAGTGTTCCCCGGCATTTTACTTCAGTGACTGCAGTAGATTCTCTGTTTCTCCAGGGCCCAGTGTTTTTGTTGGAGGACGGTAAATCTGCCATATCCCTGAACGATGCTCTGATGTGGGCCAAAGTGAACCCGTTCTCCCCCCTGGGCACCGGACTGCGCATCAACCCCTTCTGAAGCAAATCCAACACTTTTACATCATTTAAAGGTTCTATATTTAGCGAGGAGAAGGTAAGAGTAGTTCAAATGTGACCGAGAACAATAACTAGACACAACTTTGTCCTGGAAATAATATTCAGAAGTTGTTGTGGCTCAATCGAGGACCTTTAAATGCAGAGTTTACAATAGCCACAAGGACCATATCACTGCATTGTGCTCAGCCTGTAGTGATGTCGCACACAACCGCAGCAAACACATGATTCAGCTAAAGGAATAAAGGACCTGGTTAGGCTTAAGTTACTCATACACTGGACAATATCAAATGTTAAACTGATTTTAAATTATCCTTCGAAACAAAGCACTTTTTTACTGTTAGAATATTGTGTATTTCATTTTCTTGTGTTATCATTAGCTACTCGTTGCACCTTCAGCTCTTTAGATTTTTTATTTTTACGGTAATTACATGACAGGATAATTCAGTGAACATGTGTCTGCGTCTGAAGATCAAACCAGATGTTTGACTTTCTTTGATGAGTCTGCGTATGACTGACAGGGCCTAACAGGAGGTGGGAGCTTCACTGTGCATCATTCCTCTAGCAGCAGCGGTTTGTACAAACAGGGTAAAAACAAAGTCATTTATTGCACTGTTGTAAAAATGGATCATTAAAGCTGTGTATTAGATTGTGCATTAGTGTGTTGCTCATTATTTTCTATATAAATGAGATTTTTTATTGCAGCCGGTCCTGATTTAGTCCTGGTTTAATTCTGTTTTAATCCTGGTTTGCCCCTAGTTTAGTCCTAGTTTAGACCAGCTTTAAAAAGCAAAACTGAGGCAAACTCTTGAGGAGCAAATTGTATTGATTTTGAATGTAGTATAACTTTTCTTTCTTTTCGCTGAATTTCCACAAATGTCAGTTTACCAAAACCCGGCGCCTCCAACCTGCAGCTCGGGAAAAACACTGGAAAAAACTATATCCAGGTGAGTTTAAATGACTTAAATTAAGAACATTTGACTTTATTTGAGTAGATTCAACTTGACAAGTGAAATGATCTGCTGGTGGAATAAGTGTTTTTCTCTTAATTCAAGCAACATTTGATTTTGTTTATTTCTTTTAATTGAAAAAAGTTGTTTTTCTTATTTTAAGCAACATGTGTTTCGATCTTCTAAGTACAAAAAGTCTTATTCCACTGGAAGATCATTTTACTTCACTAGGAAGGACCACGCCAACAACACATGTGCGAAATGAGATGAGGCGGGTCAGCTAGGCTAAGACTCAGGGTGGGGGTTCAGTCTCAATCTTCACATGGCCCTGCAGGAACAGGCAGATCGGGGTCGGGACGGTGCGGTTGAGTTATTCGGGGCAAACTGGGTTTCTGGGATAAGCTGTTACAAAGGCTTATGGGTAATTGAGGTGTGGTAGACGTGAGCTGTGATTGGCTGGAGAGGAAACGAGGGCGGTTGAGGCGTGGTCCTGCTCCTGAACCTAAGATAATCATTTTAACTACATTTGTCAAGTGAAATTTACTCAAATTATGGTAAAACTTTCTCAATTCAAGTCATCTTAGCTTGACCAGATTTTATTTTTTGCAGTCCAAGTAGCTCGCCAAGGGATTTCTGAATTACACATATTGTGCTGAAAAAAACTGATTCACTAAATGCCTGTTACCATTGTACATTTTGATACCTTAGTTTGTGCACTACTAAATGGATAATGGTTTATGTTTTATAAGCATCTAACAGTAGCTCATCTAAGGCTCGCTGTGGCTCTCACATTTACTGTATTTTTCGGACTATAAGTCAGTTTGGGCGACTTATCCTCAGGTGCGACTTATATGTGAAATATTTCAGTTCATCTAAACGTAAATGTAACATGGGCGAGGCACAAACCCGAGACACCGACTGAATATATTAAAGTCCTTTATGCATTGAAGGAGCCGACGCGTTTCCACAGCGAGATATAATTTCACATGTTGGTGATTTTCACACTGAGCCACAGGGGGCGCTCTCTGTACCAGTATCTGCTCCGCCTCAGGCTCCTCCTCCTGCTCCACTGTCACTTCTGTCACCACCTGCAGCTCCTCACTCCTGTTTTCTTACTTAAATCCACATGGAGACTTTTTTCTCCAGTGAATCTGGTCCTTTAGGCGACAGAAGCTTCTGTTTTTTCACTGTCTGCAAATGAGCCACGAGGCTTTAAGTTTAGTTTGTGTAAAACTTAAACCAATGAGCACAAACACATTATTACTTACGGTAAATACTGAGCGAGAACCGGAAACGTGTGAAGAGCGGAGGAAGAGAGGAACAATCGAGCAGCAGAAAGAAAGTTTGGAGTGAGAGAAACTTGTGTTTGATGGAGAAAAGTGGAGGAAACTCGAACTGAAGTGAAGAAAACAAAAGCTCATCGCGGCTAAAAGCTGAATTTATCTGGAGCTGGAGGAGTTACTCAGAAGTGACACGAGGAAGAAGAATTCAGTGGATTTAGTGATTTGGAGCGAGATGCAGAGTTCAGTAAACTTATTCTGTTCTGTTGTTTCAGTTTTGTGAAGAACTGTTCATACATGACACATGTTCAGCCTGTTCTGCTCTGGTCTGTTGGTGTTTCTATAACTCGAATTTAAGAGGAAATGTCTGTTCCTGGTCTGATTTTATAAAATAAAGTGCGACTTATATATGTTTTTTCTTCTTCATTACGCATTTTTGGTTGATGCGACTTATACTCTGGAGCGAGTTATAGTCCAAAAAATACTTTGTATTTACTTTACTAATACTTTGTTTTCTTTTCTTGTTTTTTTTTCTTGCTTTTGTTTTTTAAAAGTAAGAAAATGGTTGGAGACCCCTGACCTAGACTATATAAGACTGTGTCTGTCCAGTAGTACATGTTTTTTTGGGTTGATGGAGGAAACCCAGACACAAGGAGGACAAGAAAACTCTGCACCCGGAATTTAATGTGAACCCTGCAGCATGAGCCACTGTGCCACATTATAAACCTACAAAGGGGAAGAGAGACGATTGAAATTACAATTACAATGAATTATGTCTCCAGTGTTATAAAAAGCTCAGTCAAGAAACAAGACAAGAATTTGCCAGTGACATGTTGACATATGTGGATTTTCAGTTCCGTTTTCTTTAAGAACAGCGTCGGCTCTTATCTGTGAACAAAATCTATTCCCACTATTATGTTCCAGGTTAAATGGTGATGTCATGTCTGTTGCTGTGCCCGGAGTAGTAAAACTGAACGTCAGAAGTGGGCAGAGTGAGGTCAGTAGTGGATGTTTCCTCCCAGTTCCTCACAATGGAGTGTTAATCAGATACGGCAGTCCACACATTAGCAGTGATTTATGGTCCATTGTAAACTGTAGTGTGGAGGGGGGGAGGGTGACGAGGAGGTCGTGAACTTAAGCCTAACTTTTTGGAGGTCGTCATACTGTGGAATATTACGGCCAAAGCAGCAACATTTCCATGGCAGGTTTGTGGGAGTCCAAACCCGCTCCAAGTAAAAACACACGAGAAAACCTTGAAAAACATGTTTTCTTATTGTCAGCTGCTCGTCTCTGTGAAAATGTAGAATTAATGCCGTACTGTGGAATCTATTCTACACAAAGGAATACAATTTACATAGAGACAAGCAGACAAGAGTAAATTAAAGTACATTCTCTAGGCCCAAATACTTTTCCTCGTGTTTTTATCTCTCTACTTCCACTCAGATCCACTGGACTCTTAACCTCACATCTGGGCTAAAGTTGCTGGTGTATTTCTTGGCTTCAGATGCTCATTGACACGGTTTGACCCTCACTCCTTCCCTTCTCTCTCTTTCCACTCCTCCACCTCTCTCTTCTGTCTCTCGCTGAACCAGAGCCGCTGCTGAGGCTTTGGAGGCCTGAAGTATAACTGACACAAAAAATAAAAAAAATCATATGCATCACTTCAGTACCTTATAGTATCTACAAGCCTGTATATTATATTATGTGTGTGTATGTATATATATATATATATATATATATATATATATATATATATATATATATATATATAGATGATGCAGGGAAACATGGAGCGACATAACCAAGTAGCAGCACAGTGTACAGAAACATCTGTGCAGAGGACGGGCTGGAAACCCCAGGATCAAGGTGGGAAACGCCTCCAAAGGTTGTGGAGAATGAGCCAAGATCCTGTGGGACTTCCAGATACAGACTGACAGAACAGTGATGAACCAACCAGACATGGTGGTTCTGGATAAGCGAGAGAACAAAGCCGTGGTGGTGGACATTGCAATACCGAGCGATGGAAATGTCAGGAAAAAGGAACACGAGAAACTAGAGAAATACCAGGGGCTCAAAGAAGAGCTGGAGAGGGTCTGAAGGTGAAAGCATCGGTGGTGCCTGTGGTGATCGGAGCACTCAGGGCCGTGACCCCCAAACTGGATGAGTGGTTGCAGCAGATCCCAGGAAGGACAACAGACATGAAGGACAGAAAAGTGCAGTACTGGAACAGCAAAGATACTGAAGAACTCTCAAGCTCCCAGGCCTCTGGTAGAACCCGAGCTGATGAGGGTGAGAGACCAACCACCGTGGAAGGTGAGAAATGCGTATATATACAGTGCCACAAAAAGACTCTTTTTCCACCACAGTATTGATCAAAAACACATTTTATTCATATATAAACTTCTACATTTGATAAATAATCTTCCCCACATCCCCAAACCACATTTACATTTCTCTATTTAAACATATAGGACACATTTAAAGCTCCACTGTGGAACATTTCTGGAGGAGGGTCTGTGTAGATGCCATTGCTTTGCCTGTGATGTTTCACAGTGTGACATGAAACGTATCTGTTTCCATGGAGACAAGGCAAGTTCCAGGTCAGGTCTGTGGAGAAGCAAGCCCACTCACAGGAAACATGTTACAAACAGCCAAAGAATGTGTAATGCCTAATGCCACACTGCGGGACATTTAACAAATAACATCAACACATAGAGGCAAACAGGTGACAGAGCCTACAAGAGAAAAGTTACAGAATGCTGCTTTAAACAGCTACAAATGTGCAAGTTTCACATCTTGACCACAGAGACGAATAGAACTGAACTATGAACCCCTTCAGACCTGGGATTTTCACAATAATCATAACTGTGTTTTTCTTAATAGAGACTTTTATATGTGGTTGATTTGAAAGTTTAATCCCAGCGTATGATTCTAATATCAGTCCTGAAGGGGGCGATACAGGTCCAGATTTAGTCCTGGTTTGGTTCTGGTTGGTCCCTCATTTTCCCTGATGTTGTGGCACTTGTTTGGTCCATGTTTAGTCCTGTTTGGTCCATGTTTAGTCCTGTTTGGTCCATGTTTAGTCCTGTTTGGTCCATGTTCAGTCCTGTTTGGTCCATGTTTAGTCCTGTTTGGTCCATGTTTAGTCCTGTTTGGTCCATGTTTAGTCCTGTTTGGTCCATGTTTAGTCCTGTTTGGTCCATGTTCAGTCCTGTTTGGTCCATGTTTAGTCCTGTTTGGTCCATGTTCAGTCCTGTTTGGTCCATGTTTAGTCCTGTTTGGTCCATGTTTAGTCCTGTTTGGTCCATGTTTAGTCCTGTTTGGTCCATGTTCAGTCCTGTTTGGTCCATGTTTAGTCCTGTTTGGTCCATGTTTAGTCCTGTTTGGTCCATGTTCAGTCCTGTTTGGTCCATGTTTAGTCCTGTTTGGTCCATGTTCAGTCCTGTTTGGTCCATGTTTAGTCCTGTTTGGTCCATGTTCAGTCCTGTTTGGTCCATGTTCAGTCCTGTTTGGTCCATGTTCAGTCCTGTTTGGTCCATGTTCAGTCCTGTTTGGTCCATGTTTAGTCCTGTTTGGTCCATGTTCAGTCCTGTTTGGTCCATGTTTAGTCCTGTTTGGTCCATGTTTAGTCCTGTTTGGTCCATGTTCAGTCCTGTTTGGTCCATGTTCAGTCCTGTTTGGTCCATGTTTAGTCCTGTTTGGTCCATGTTCAGTCCTGTTTGGTCCATGTTCAGTCCTGTTTGGTCCATGTTTAGTCCTGTTTGGTCCATGTTCAGTCCTGTTTGGTCCATGTTCAGTCCTGTTTGGTCCATGTTTAGTCCTGTTTGGTCCATGTTTAGTCCTGTTTGGTCCATGTTTAGTCCTGTTTGGTCCATGTTCAGTCCTGTTTGGTCCATGTTCAGTCCTGTTTGGTCCATGTTTAGTCCTGTTTGGTCCATGTTTAGTCCTGTTTGGTCCATGTTCAGTCCTGTTTGGTCCATGTTTAGTCCTGTTTGGTCCATGTTCAGTCCTGTTTGGTCCATGTTTAGTCCTGTTTGGTCCATGTTCAGTCCTGTTTGGTCCATGTTTAGTCCTGTTTGGTCCATGTTCAGTCCTGTTTGGTCCATGTTTAGTCCTGTTTGGTCCATGTTTAGTCCTGTTTGGTCCATGTTCAGTCCTGTTTGGTCCATGTTCAGTCCTGTTTGGTCCATGTTTAGTCCTGTTTGGTCCATGTTCAGTCCTGTTTGGTCCATGTTTAGTCCTGTTTGGTCCATGTTTAGTCCTGTTTGGTCCATGTTCAGTCCTGTTTGGTCCATGTTTAGTCCTGTTTGGTCCATGTTTAGTCCTGTTTGGTCCATGTTTAGTCCTGTTTGTGCCTCATCTGGTCCTATTTATTCAGTATTTATTCAGTTTTTTGTTTTAGTCTTGGTTAATTATGGGTTTAGTCCTGATTTAGTCTCAGTCTGGTCCCAGTTTAGTCCTGGTTTAGTTCTGGTCTAGTGTCAGTCTCATGTGGAAGTGGATGCCGTTGGAGCAGTCCTGGTTTAGTCCTGGTTTAGTCCTGGTTTGGTCCCAGTCTAATCCTGGTCTAGTGTCAGATTAGTCCTGCGTTAGTCCTGGTCTAGTCCTGATAGTCTTGGTTTGGTCCTAGTCTAGTTCTCCTGGCTCAGTCTCAGTCTAGTCCCAGCCAAGTAATGATTCAGTCCTGGTCCAGTCCTGGTCTAGTCCTGGTGTAGTCCTGGTCCAGTCCTGGTCCAGTCCTGGTCCAGTCCTGGTCCAGTCCTGGTCCTGGTCCTGGTCTCAGGTGGACTGGGGTTCGTATGTGTGGAAGTGAATCCCTTTGGAGCAGGTGATCTTCATGACGGCTCCGTGCAGAGAATCGTCTGTGATGAGCCGGATCATCCCGTCTGCGATGAGCGAGGGCCTGGGACACAAACACACAAAAACACATAAAAACACACAAAAACACACAAAAACACAGAAATAAAACACACAAAACACACAAAAACACACAAAAACACACAAAAACACAGAAATAAAACACACAAAACACACAAAAACACACAAAAACACAGAAATAAAACACACAAAACACACAAATAAAACACAAAAACACACAAATAAAACACACAAAAACACACAAAAACACACCCGTCTGCGATGAGCGAGGGCCTGGGACACAAAAACACAAATAAAACACACAAAAACACACAAAAACACACAAAAACACAGAAATAAAACACACAAAACACACAAAAACACACAAAAACAGAAATAAAACACACAAAACACACAAAAACACACAAAAACACAGAAATAAAACACACAAAACACACAAAACACACAAATAAAACACAAAAACACACAAATAAAACACACAAAAACACACCCGTCTGCGATGAGCGAGGGCCTGGGACACAAACACACAAAAACACAAATAAAACACACAAAAACACAGAAATAAAACACACAAAACACACAAAAACACACAAAAACACAGAAATAAAACACACAAAACACACAAATAAAACACAAAAACACACAAATAAAACACACAAAAACACACAAAAACACACCCGTCTGCGATGAGCGAGGGCCTGGGACACAAAAACACAAATAAAACACACAAAAACACACAAATAAAACACACAAAAACACACAAAAACACAGAAATAAAACACACAAAAACACAGAAATAAAACACACAAAACACACAAAAACACCCAAAAACACAGAAATAAAACACACAAAAACACAGAAATAAAACACACAAAAACACACCCGTCTGTGATGAGCGAGGGCCTGGGACACAAACACACAAAACACAAAATAACACAAAAACAAAATAAAATAACACAAACACACAAAAGCAAAATAACAATAAAATAAAATAAGGGGCTTTTCACTTGGTTTAAATCGAGCCCAGATTAATTCTCCAAATGTTTCTCTGCTAAATCCAGTCACGTTCACCAGGATTTGAGTAAATTTCACTTGTGGAAGTGGAAGATTTTTGTGCTTAAAATAAGAAACAAAATCGAATGTTGCTTGAATTAAGGAAAAACACTGATTCCCTGTCAGATCATTTCACTCGCCTCAAATAAAGTAAAATGTTCTTAATTTAAGTCTTTTTAACTCACCTGGATTTTGTTTTTTATTGTTTTTTATTGTTCATCTCAGTTTCCTGTTTATTTTGGGAACTTTCACATTCAGAATAGAGTTTTGTTAATTGTCCTGGAAACTCTGAAAGTCAAGGATAAAATGACCAGGAAACGAGTTTATTCTAAAACAAGAGCTCCTCCAGTGGGGCAAAATACGCCCGGACTTTGAATTATTGTATATAAAATTAAGTTAGAATTTGTCAAACCCAGTTAAAGATGAATAGTTGGTGCAGTTTGGAAGATTCCAATACTGTTCTATGGCACATACCGGTAAGCACAATAAGGCAGTTCACTACCAATATAATAATAATAATAATAATAATAATAATAATAATAATAATAATAATAATTTTAATTTTATTTTTTGTTGAAATTCCTATGGACACGTTCACTGAACACATCATAAATCATCTTTGTTTTGTACATAGCCACATAGAGATACACAGCCTACCAATATGTTATCCAAGCAGATGTGAAGGGTGAGGTCACCCGACGATGATTTTGTGAAAACAATGTGCACTGTACCTTGACAACCTGTATACAGTAGGAAGGTCAAAGTGCACTAGGTAAACACCACATTGGCCTGGGAGTGTTCCTATTGACTTAGAGGTCAAACAGTGTTAGACCTGCTGAAATGCAATATTAGGTTAGTGGATCAACATCTTGAAAACGTGTTGTTTAACACCAGACACAACAATACGGTGTGACTTACCACTTGCTGATCACCAGCCTAACCATACCATCTTATGGTCAGAGTAATAGACTTCACGTGTTCCACTCAAAATTTGTTTTCTGGACATGTTTCTTATGAAGACAAGATCCAATGTGGACCCACAGTCTGTGGTGGGTCCATCAATAAGTTGCTCGTAGCCCAGTTCACATTCCTAGGCTACACGGTTGTCGAGCTAGAGCGCGGACAAGGTTTTCGCAAAGGGTCGGGCCGTGACCTTGACCTTTGACCCTGTGACCTTGAAATCAATAGGGAACATCCTTGACCCATGGGGTGTCCAGCCATGAAGTTTGACATTCCTAGGTGAGACGGTTGTCGAGTTAGAGCGCGGACAAGAAATTGTCCACAGACAGATGGACAGACAGACGGACAGACGGACAGACAGACGGACAGACGGACAGACGGACGGACAGACGGACAGACGGACAGACGGACAGACAGACGGACAGACGGACAGACGGACGGACAGACGGACAGACGGACAGACGGACGGACAGACGGACAGACGGACAGACAGACGGACAGCGCCATACCATAATACGTCCCGTCTTACGACGGACGTATAAAAATAGAATTCTGAAATATTCACTCTGGAATTTACCAGTGCCCTTTGTCTAAACACTATTGACATTGCAGGAGCAGACGGACCGGAGCCGGAGGAGCCGGAGGAGCCGGAGGAGCCGGAGGAGCCGGAGGAGCCGGAGGAGCCGGAGGAGCCGGAGGAGCCGGAGGAGCCGGAGGAGCCGGGACTGCACGTCCGACTGCCTCTATTAGTATTCCCGAATTCATTCTGAAATAGTCACTCTGGAATTTACCAGTTCCTTTGTCTAAACCCTGTCATTTCTAAATAAAGACGCAGGCGCCTTTGGACCTAAAGTCCTAAAGTCCTAAAGACCTAAAGACCTAAAGACCTAAAGACCTAAAGCCCCAAAGGCGCCTGCGTCTTTATTTAGAAATGAGTTGGAAACACATTCGACATTTTTCCTCTTCCCTCTGTCACCTTCTACCTCTCCTTATCTCCTTCCCTTCATCTCCTCATCTCTCCTTATCTCCTTCCCTTCCTTGCCTCATCTCTCCTCATCTCCTTCCCTTCCTTGCCTCATCTCTCCTTATCTCCTTCCCTTCCTCTCCTCATCTCTCCTTATTTCCTTCCCTTCCTCCCTCTGTTCTTCTAATTCAGGTTTCATCTTTTCTTCATTGGCCTCTCCTCATAAACACAAACACTCATCAAACTTTACGTTGATTTGATGATTTCCACATTTTCTCTGGAGAAAAACGATCACATTTGTTTGAAAAGAACAAATCTGAATATTTGTTTATGAAGAAACAAGATCCAGCCTCAGTTACATCAAAACCACCTGGAGTCTGCAACTTCTGTGGTTCAGTCCTGGTTCAGTCCTGTTTAGTCCTGGTCTAGTCCCTATAGCAGCGTTGCTGTTAAGTGTTAGTTGCTGCCTATGTTAAGCAGCCGCTGCTGTTGCTAAGCAGCAGGTTGCTGCTGCTAGTTTGCTGCTGCCGCTGCTGCTGCTGTTGTTGCTGTTGTTGCTGCTGCCGCTAAGCGTTGCCGCCGCCGCTAAGGCAGCAGCTAGCAGCGTTGTTGCCGCTGTTGTTGCTGCCGTTGTTGCCGCTGCTAGTTGTCATTGGCCGTTTGTTGCTTGCTTGCTGGGTTACAAGCAGCAGCAGCAGCAAGCAGCAGCAGCAGCCACAGCAGCAGCAGCAGCAGCAGCTGCTGTCACCGCTGCTGTTGTTGTTGTTGTTGCCGCTGCCTGTTTGCCGTCAGTTGTTAAGAGAAGCAGCAGGTTGTTGTTGCCAGCGTTGTTGTTGCTGCTGCTGGCTGCGTCATGGCTGCTGCCATGTTATATGGTGAAGCAGCTGTTACAGCAGCAAGGCTACAGCAGCAGTGTTGTTGCTGCTGCTGGTTACAGCAGCAGCAGCAGCTGCTGGCAGCAGCAGCAGGTTGGCAGCACCCAGCAGCAGCAGCAAGGCGCCAAGGTTACAGCAGCAGCAGCAGCAGTAGCAGTCGGTTGCTGTTGCTGCTTAGTTGTTGGGTTACCGCTGGTTGCTGCTGCCGTCAGTTGTTGTTGCTATTAAGCCATTGCTATCGTTGTTGCTCGTTGTTGTCAATCCAGCGTTGCTGGTTTGCTTACAGTTGCTGTCAAGGTTACAGCAGCAAGGTTGTTGCCGCTACGTTGTTGGTTGCTGTTACCGTTATTGTCATTGTTGTCATTAGTCAGTTGCCGCTAGTTGGTTGTTAGTGCTGCTGTCACATATCGCTGTTGTTGTCGTCGCTTAGTTGTTGGTTGGTTCGGTTTTGTCATTGTTGTTTATGCTGATGATTACTGGTTGCCGTCAGTTGAAAGATCCAGCTGTTTCGGTCAAGCAGTTGCATGGTTGTCAGTTGTTTGTTGGTTAAGCTGGCGTTAGCATAGTCGTTCAAGT